>PITA01000468.1:0-250521 GCA_004023965.1 Spilogale gracilis
CACAGAAAGAAACTGAGGGACTTGGAGGGAGGCGGGTGGAGGGATGGGAGAGCCTGGTGGTGGGTACTTGGGAAACCTAAAGCATGGAGCACTGGGTGTGGGGAATGGGGAATGAATCTTGGAACACTGGGAAAAAAATTTTTTAGTAACAATAAAAACAAAAAAGAGGACACAACTAAAAAAAAAAAGACTCATCTAAAAAATGATAACATTAATATGGAAGGGGACTGAATGTTTCAATCCTCTAGTCTCACTGATGTGGGCATCAATGACTGGAGGTTTATATGACTTGTTCATAGTCCCATTGTCTATAGAACTGGGACTAGAAGGCTTGCCGTAGATTCCAATTCTGATGCCTTTTTCTTTGACCTTGTGTAATATATCTTCTCTGTTGAATTTCATGGAGTGAGGGAAGATCAAGCCTTATATACACCTTTGTTTCATTTAATTTAACAATCATAATGATTAAATTACAAGTGAATGTTGATGGAATTAAATCTCAGCCTTTCTATGAAAGAATTACATCAATTGGGGTGCCTGGGTGGCTCAGTTGTTAAGTGTCTGCCTTCGGCTCAGTTCATGATCCTGGAGTCCCAGGATTGAGCCCCGCATTGGGCTCGGCAGGAAGCCTCCTTCTCCGTCTCTCACTCCCCCTGCTTGTGTTCCCTCTCTAGTTGTGTTTCTCTGTCAAATAAACGAATAAAATCTTAAAAGAAAGAAAGAAAGAAAGAAAGAAAGAAAGAAAGAAAGAAAGAAAGAAAGAAAGAAAGAAAGAAAGGAAGAATTACATCAATGAACTATTAGGCCAGTGTTTCCAAACCCTTATTGAAATGTTGGTATGCCTCCTGCCTCAGAACTTGGCCCTCTTCCCTTCTCTAGACTCACTTTGTTGGTGATCCAATACTGTTTCACTACTTAATATACTCCTCTCTCTTTTCTTAGCTCATATCTGATCCATCAGGAAATCCTGTTGTCTTGATCTTCAAAATATATCGAGAATCCAACCCCCTTCTCCATTTTCATCACTGCCATAGTGATCAAAACCACCTTTCTCCCTTGTATTACTGCCATGGCCTCCCAACCATTCCATTACTTGTGCTTGCTGTCTTAAATCTGATCTCAGTATACCAGGTAAAGCAATGCTTTGAAATGTTAAGTCACATCATGTCAAAACTTTACTCGAACCCTTCATGGCTTCCCATAAAAGCTGAAGTCCTTGCAGTGGCCTCCAACCCCCTATATGATCTATCTCTTCTCCTCATTCTGTTCCTACCATGGCACTCTCCTGTCTATTCCTTGAGCAAGTCAGGTGTGCTTATCTTAGATCCTTTTCTCTAACTGGCTCTTCTGCTGGGAATACTTTTCTGCAGGGGTAAATAGTGATGTGTATGCAAGTTTGTGAACCTTCATTAAGAAATCACAAACACAGGATGCCTAGGTGGTTCAGTGGGTTAAGCCTCTGCCTTGGGCTCAGGTCATGATCTCAGGGTCCTGGGATCGAGGCCCACATCGGGCTCTCTGCTCAGTGGGGAGCCTGCTTCCTCCTCTCTCTGCCTGCCTCTCTGCCTACTTGTGATCTCTCTCTCTCTCTCAGATAAATAAATAAAATCTTAAAAAAATAAAAAAGAAATCACAAATACAAAATTAGAAGCAAGTCCTTGAAGAGGCTATTGCAAGTTAGGGATCTTGAAATTTAAGCTGTACTAGCCTCATAGTAAATCTACTTTTCTCAGATGTCAGCTTGGCTGACTTCCTTTCTTCCTTCAGAGATTTTTTTTCCTATTCTTATCTTCTCAATGAGGCCCGCCACACTTCTCTGTGTAATACTGAAACTTATACCTCCACTCTACTACTTTTTAACCCCCATAGCACAATTTATATTGTTAAAACAATTTATATTGTTAAAATGTCCACACTACCTAAAGCAATTTATAGATTCAATGTAATTCCCATTAAAACAACAACAACATTTTTCACAAAATTAGAACAAATAATCCTAAAATTTGTATGGAATCACAAAAGATACTGAATAATCAAAGCAATCTTGAGAAAGAAGAACAAAACTGGAAGTATCACAATCCCAGATTTCAAAACATTCTAGAAAGCTGTAGTGATCAAAACAGCGTGGTACTGGTACAAAACTATACATACTGTTTAATGGAACAGAATAGAATGCTCAGAAATAAACCCACATGCAAATGGTCAATTAATCTACAAAAAAGGAGGCAAGAATAGACAATGGGGAAAAGACAGTTTCTTCAATAAATGGTGTTTGGAAAACTGGACAGCTATATCTTTAAAAAAAAGAGAAAAATGGTGTAAAAAATGACCACTCTTTTACACTACACACAACAATAAACTTGAAATGTACTAAAGATCTAAATGTGAGACATGAAGCCGTAAAACTTTTATTTTATTTTATTTATTTTTTAAACTTTTTTTTTAAAAGGATAACTCTAACATTGACCTTAGCCATATTTTTCTGGAAATGTCTTCTTAGGCAAGGAAAACAAAACTATTGGGACTATGTCAGGTCTTTGGACAGCAAAGGAAACCATCAGCAAAACAAAAAGGCAGCCTGTTGAATGGGCGAAGATATTTACAAATTATGTATCTGATAAGGGCTTAATATCCAAAAATATAAAGAACTTATTTAACTCAACACCAAAAAAATAATAATCTGATTTAAAAATGGACAGAGGACCTGAGTAGACATTTTTCCAAAGAAAACACAGCTGACAACAGATCCATGAAAAGACGTTCAACAACACTAATCATCAGAGAAGTACAAATCAAAACCACAGTGAGCTATTACCTTACACTAGTCAGAATAGCTAGCATCAAAGACAAGAAATAAGATATGAAGGAAAGGGAACCCTTGTGCACTGCTAGTGGAAATATAAATTGGTTCATTCAATGTTGAAAACAGTATGGGGTTTCCTCAAAAAATTAAAAATGGAAATACCATATAATTCACTAATTCCACTCACCCAAGAAAACAAAAACACTAATTAAAAAAGGTATATTCACACTTATGTTTATTGCCACATTATTGTTAATAGCCAAGATATGGAGACATCCCAGTGTTCATTGATGGATAGATGGATAAAGAAGATATGGAGTGTGTGTGTGTGTGTGTGTGTGTGTGTGTGTGTGTGTGTGTGTGTGTAATATTACTCAGCCATGAAAAAGAATGAAATCTTGCTATTTGTGACAACATAGATGGGCCTAAAATGTATTATGCTAAGTGAAATTAGCCAAAGAGAAAGACAAATATCATGATTTCACTTATATATGGAATTTAAAAAACAAAACACATGAACAAACGAAAACAGAAACAGACTCCTAAATATGGAGATCAAGTGGTGTGGAGGGGGGGATGGGTGAAATAGGTTTAGGTGATTAAGAGGTAGAAAATTCCAGTTGTAAAATAAATAAGTCATGTGGGTGAAAAGTACAGCATAGGGAATATAGTCAATAATACTGTAATAACATTGTATGGTGACAGATGGTCACTACATTTATTGTGATGGGCATTATGTAATGTATAGAATTTTTGAATCAATATATTGTACACCTAAAACTAATATAACATTGTATATTTGCTAAACTTCAATTTTTAAAAAAAATTTTATTTATTTGACAGAGAGAAACACTGCTAGAGAGGGGGAGTGAGAGAGGGAGAAACAGGCACCCACTGAGCAGGGAGCCCGATTGGGACTGGATCCCGGGTCTCTGGGATCATGACCTGAGCCGAAGGCAGTCGTTTAACCAACTGAACCTCCCAGGTGCCCCTAAACTTCAACTTTTAAAAAATAATTCTAAAAAATCAAAGCAATTGGAACTCCTAGACCTGGCATATGCTTAGTCATCATCTTGAAGGTTAAATTAATTTTTTTTTAAAAAGAGTAAATGAATAAATACTGTTCATCCAGTATGTAGCATGTGCCAAGTTCTTTTTCACATTCTATTGGCAACCCCACTAGGTAGGTGCTATTATTATTCCCATTTTACAGATGAGAAAACCAAGTTTGAATATATTTCCCTTGGTCACTCAGCTCAGAAATAGCCAAATAGATTTAAACACAGGTATGTCTGATTCTAAAGACCGTGATCCTTCTGTTCTGCTGGTAGCAAGTGACATTGATTAACCCAGTTTCTTTCTGGCACGGCTGAGGGAAACAGTAGAAAAAAACTGCATGAATTTGAGATTAATGCACAGCTCCAAAAAGTACTTGCTGTGGAACCCTGTGTTTCCATTTACTCATCTGTAAAATGAGTCTCACAGAGCCTACTTTGAAGGAGAGATAAGAGAAGCTAAAAAGATAGTGTTTAAGAAAGAGGCTTTAATAAGCATTTAATAAATATTCCCTTCAAAGGATGTGAAAGGGTTTATAATTAAACACACATTCATAAATAGAATTTGGAGGAGTGTGCGAGCCAGTTGCTATGGGGAAGCCAGCGGCAGGGCTTTTGTGGAGCCCAGCACATAGAGGCTGAGCTCAAGGGAACAATGTAGGAGTGGGGCAGAGAAGACCTGCAAACCACAAGGCAATGAAAGAAACACTTTTCTGAAGTTACATTTTGTCCTTGCCTCCTACAAGTTGGCTTGCTCACGTCTTTCAGTAAGACCCTGGAGTGGGTCTTTTTTCAACACTTCACTAAACAAGTGTCACAGGATACCCAAAGTTTCCTGGAATTGAGTCAGCTTATACAATTTCAAATATTTGAAGTGCTAAATGAAAGAGAAAACTCTAAGTTCTTGTGATATTTCTGCCAAGCTTCTTTGAGAACCATAGATGAGGAAAGCCGATCTGGCAGCATTTAATGTAGGAGAGGTTGAGCCAAAGAGGGTCCATAGGTGAGGAGTGACAGGCTAGTACCCACTAGACTCCAAGGAACTGGGCTGAGGGCCCAGAGCTTGCCTCATGTTCCCCTGTGGCCAACCTCTTATGCTGATCCTGGCATGGGGCAAACAGTATTGATTCATGTTATTTTATTTTCTTCTTAAGGCTACTGGGGACATTTTGGATATTCTTCTTTTTCTTTTTAAAGAATTTTATTTATTTATTTATGTGACAGAGAGAGAGAGCGTGAGCAGGAGGGATAGAGGGAGAAGCAGGCTCCCTGCTTCCCTGGTCCTGGGATCATGACCTGAGGCAAAAACAGACGTTTAACTGACTGAGCCACCAAGGCATCCCTCCATGTTCTTTAAATAATTTAATTTTATGATTAGATAAATTGGCACCTATAAAATATTATAAAAGAAAATTTTAATATTCATAAACCTGCAATCTTGAAATGGGAACAATTTGAAAAGTGCTTTATAAAGACTGTGTCCATATGTCTAATGTATGATGTTCTTAATTTTCTAGCTCATGATGTACAGTTCTGATATTGAGGAAGGTGGGGGAGTAAGATATATGAGAACAGGTGTCAATATTAAGTTCAGTTGTGAGCCCTCAAAAATAGCAACTTAAACAAGGGAGGACATTGTCTTCCTTTCACTTAAAAGAAATCTATAGGTCATTACAAAAGTAACATGGTGCTTTCTGGTCATCAGGGACCAGAACTCCTTACAGCTTTCTCTATTTGACATCCTTGGGCTGTGGCACTTGAGGACTACTGGAGGTCCCCTCTTAAAGCAACTGGAAAATGAAAGGGAAGTTGAAGACTGTACCTCTTCCTTTTAAGGATACTTCCTTTAATTTTCACAGTTGCATCTTTTTCTTTCTGTTTATATCTGATTGGCCAGAACTTAATCACATGGCCATACCCACCTGCAAAGGATGCAGGGAAATGTGGTCTATTAAGGTTCTGTTGTAAGGAACGACCAATATTCACAATCTGCTTCTACTTGCTTTCCAGTCTGAAAAAAACTGTGATGAA
This sequence comes from Spilogale gracilis, assembly GCA_004023965.1. NCBI lineage: Eukaryota > Metazoa > Chordata > Mammalia > Carnivora > Mephitidae > Spilogale > Spilogale gracilis. The sequence continues at coordinate 5,890 of PITA01000468.1, forward strand.
CAACTGATTATCTCTGGTGTTCTGAATACTAAATAAGAATGTTTATCATATTTAATTTTCATGTAGTCAATGAAATGCCACAGGGTGAGAATCAATAGATATCTAAATTTATGAAACAAAATGGGGGTACAATAACAGCTCAAGATATGGATTTAAAATCTCAGTCATTTTCAATTGAGTTGCCTCAGCTGACCTAGATGGCAGGTGAACAAAATCCCAGAAAACTAAAATTTTTGTACTGAGGTAGTGATATCTGTGTGTAAATTGCTTAGTAGCAAATTTTAAAAAATCATTATGCAGTTATTTATATATATATATATATATAAGATTTTTAAAAAAGATTTATTTATTTGACAGAGAGAGAGAGATCACAAATAGGCAGAGAGGCAGGCAGAGAAAGAGGAGGAAACAGCTCCCCGCTGAGCAGAGAGTTCAATGTGGGACTCCATCCGAGGACCCTGAGATCATGACCTGAACCGAAGGCAGAGGCTTAAAACTCTGAGCCACCCAGGTGCCCTATATACAAGATTTTTAAAAGACATTTATATTCTTTTTTTTTTTTTAAGATTTTATTTATTTGACAGAGAGAAACACAGCCAGAGAGGGAACACAAGCAGGGGGAGTGAGAGAAGGAGAAGCAGGCCTCCCGCCAAGCAGGGAGCCCGATGTGGGGCTCGATCCCGGGTCTTCGGGACCATGACCTGAGCCGAGCCACCCAGGCGCCCCAAGACATTTATATTCTTAAGAAAATATGATTAAATTCTTAAGTCTGATCTGTTTAGATGGAAAATTGTTTAAACTTGCAAAGATTTTTTGTGAGATAAGTTTGCATCATTAAATGTTTGCAAGAATAAGATATAGTAAACTCATAATTGTGGTTTGAAATGTCTAAAGGAATCTAATTACATACAAAGTATTTACTGTTTAAAAAATTCTCATTCATTAAATTTATGAATGAACTGAAAATCAAAGAATGAGCAAAAGATGTTCCATTCGATTTATAAAAGACATGATCTAATATATAGTAGCATAAAATATAATACAAAAATAATATCTGTGTATTGTGTTTCATGGCTTAAAAGACATGAGCTTTACAAATGAAAATCTGTATCATGATGGATATTAATTAAAAAGCAAGTAATTAGGGGTACCTGGGTGGTACAGTCAGTTGAGCACCCCATTCTTCATTTCTATTTAGGTCATGATCACAGGTGAGATCAAGTCCCAAGTTGTGCTCCCTGCTCAGTGGGGAGTCTGCTTGAGATTCTCTCTCCCTCTCCTTCTGCCTCTGCCCCTTGTTCTCTTGCACTCTCTCTCTCTCAACTAAATAAATAAATCTTAAAAAAAAAAGCAAGTAATTGGGAGTGCTCCTTTCAACATACAGAAACTTCTCTGTCATTAAAAAGCCACCAATGGGCATTATTTTTCCCATTTCACAGATGAAGAAAATAAGCCTCAGAGTGGTTAAGTAATTTCCCTTTCCCACAATGAGTCAGACAGCTGGGATTCAAACGGAATGTTTCCTGCCTTTCCTCAGGTAAGGCTAAATTCTGTTTCTAGAAGGGTGCTCTGGGCCCTCCCAGCCTAACAGTAGGTAGGAAGCCGAGGTTCATGTGAATTGTATCTCACTTGAGGTACCCTGGTTAACTGCCTCTTCAGTGAGAGCTTAAAGGACCCCTCACATGAGTGATAAAAGCAAAAGCTATATTTGTGTTTTTAATTAATTTGTTTTAATTGAAAATTCAATATATACACATAATTTTAAAAGCCCAATAAAAAATTTTAGAAAGTATCAAAGAGTCTTTGAAAAGTAAGTTGTTCTGCTGTCCTTGCTTCAGAACCCAGTAGTTCGCTAGAGGCAACGACTGCAAATAATTTCTTGTGTATGTTTCCACAAATATTCCAAGCATATGCTAGTGCATTTGTAGGCAGATGTATATAATTTCCCTCTTTAAACTTTTCACTGCATGCTCTCATCATACTGCTTGCATTTTTAACCAGGTATATATTACTTTTTCAAAAACAAGTAAGTAAACTTGCTCAGTTTACTTAGTTGGGTTGGGCAGAGTTTATTCAAACTCTGTTCCTTGGATCACAAGGTGGTACACTGGACATGGAAGTTCTCTCAGCACATCTGGCATCACACCATGGCTACTTGATAATACACTGATAATACCAATCCCAGAGCAACAGGTGCTGTGATTGAAGAGATTGTGCCTCGATGTGACTTCGAGACAGTTTATTTGTGATTTTTCTTCCTTCTCTCTGGTTTCTCATTCTTGGCACACAGTTGAATTACTGGTGAAGGCTGGGATAGCTCTTATTTGCTTCAGGATTTCAGACTTTTCTGAGATGAGTTCCTCTAAGTTCTGTCAAGTAGGTGTGAAGTAACTTTGAAACTATAAAACATTGTACTCAGGCTTGATCACCAGGGAGCAGAGAACTCTCTGTTGAAGAATCAGTGGGAGAATGCTTAGAATTATTTACATAGTTCAGGAAAATAGCTAATCATAAGAGACTCTTATGCAGGAATATACAGTTGCCTAGATACTAGCAATAACCAGTAAAGATAATGTTTCCACACTTTGGGCATTAAAATACCACTTTCACCATTTTTCCCCCTATATCCAACTATACTTCGGCTATTTACTTCTTTTTCTCTCAATAGAAGGATTTTTGTTTAAACTAAATACATTAAACAATTATCTACACAGTAGCCAGAGTGATATTTCTAAACTGTCAATCAGATCACATCATTCCTCTGCTCAGAATCTTCCAATAACCTTCATCTAATTTAGAATAAAAATTGTCTACAAGGATCGGTATGACCTGTGCCCTCTAAATGGCCTTCTCACCTCCTCTGCACTCACCATCGCCATCGATTAGCTTCATCCACAATGGCCTCCTTGATATTTCCTCAATATGTTAAGCTCATTCCCATTATAAAGTCTTTGCATTCTCAGGTGGCTCTGCCTGGAACACTCTTCTTCTAGGTATCTCCTTGTTCGACAAACTTAATATATATGTGTCTCAGACATCTCTTCCTCAGAGAGGTCAATCTGACCAACCTGCCCAAAATGGGACTTGCTCATTATTATATGCCCCTTACCCAGATTTACTTTCGTTCTTGGCTTTTAGCAAGACCCAAAATATTATACAATTATTCATTTAATTATTATCTCCTCCCTCAACTGAGATAGAAGCTCTAAGAGTTTGGGGCCCTTATTTTTAGTTGGCTATTGCATTCCCAGAACCTAGAGTAGTGCCTGGCACATTGTAAAGTACTTAATAAGTAATTGTGAAATTGATGGGCAGCTAAATTGATGGGCAGTCAAACAGTTTTGATTGACTAGGAATAGACCCTCTTATTTAATAAGGGAGGCTTCACAAATAAATGAGAAGGATGGATTAGTTGATAAATGTTACAGAGAAAGCTGCCTAGCCTTTTTTTCAAGTGAATAAAGATACTACCATCATAAAACTAACTAATGTGCCCAGATGGATTTAAAATGTGGATAATTTAGAGCAAATCCTTAAAAAAAAATCCCTAAAAATATAACTGATTTTTTTTCTGAATTCTCATTGGGAAAGAATTTTCCATACATTGAAAAAAAAATAAAAAGATAATACATATGAATTTACACTCTTAATTTCATTAGAATAATTATTGCATTAAGCATTTTTTTGTTTTTGCACTTCTCAGAGAAATGAAAATTGAAATCAAAACAAACCACCACTACACATATATTATAATGGCTAAAACCCAGACTAAAATAACAAAAACAAAACTGGTAATACAAAGGAGCAAGAAAGATGTGGGACAACTGAAATTTTCATACAATCTTGGTAGGAATGCAAAATGTTAGAGCCATTTTGGAAAATAATTTGGCAATTGCTTATGAAGTTAAATATATACTTACTGTATAATACAGAGATTCTACTTTGAGGTATTTACCCAAGAGAGTTTAAAATTTATGCCCAGGTGCATGGCTCAGTTGTTTAGTGGCTGCCTTCCGCTCAGGGGATGATCCTGAAGTCCCGGGATCGAGCCCTACATCGGGCTCCCTGCTCTGCGGGAAGCCTGCACTCCCCCTGCCTGCTTGTGTTCCCTCTCTAGCTGTGTTTCTCTCTTCCAAATAAATAAATAAAATCTTTCAAATAAAATAAAATAAAATTTATATTCAAATAATTGTATGCAAATGTCTATAGTGGTTTTATTTATCATTGAGAAAAACTGGAAATAACCCAAATGTGCTTCACACTGATAAACAAAATGTGGGATTCCAAATATAATAGAATACTACTTAGCCACAAAAAAGGAACAAAGTACTAACGTACATAATAACATGGATGAATTTTTTTTTAAGATTTTATTTATTTATTTGACAGAGAGAAACACAGCCAGAGAGGGAACACAAGCAGGGGAAGTGAGAGAGGGAGAAGCAGGCCTCCCGCCGAGCAGGAAGCCCAATGTGGGGCTCGATCCCGGGTGTCCGGGATCATGACCTGAGCCAAAGGCAGTCGCCCAACCAACTGAGCCACCCAGGTGCCTCTGGATGAATTTCTTAAGTGCTTTATGCTAACTGGAAGAAGCCAGACTCAAAAGCCTATATTCTGTATAATTTAATTTATATGACATTCTGGAAAATAAAAACTATAGAGACAGAGAACAGGCAGTTGCCAGGTACTGGAGGTGGGAGAAGGGTTAACTATATAAGGGCATGGGGAAACTTTTTGGAAGTGATGGAAATACTCTATATTTGATTGTAATGTTGGTTACCTGATTGCATGTGTTTATGGAAATTCATAGAACTTTACACTAAAAAGGGCAAATTTTACTACATGTAAAATATACCACAGTAAAATGTAAGCAAGTGGAAAATATTTTTAAAAGCATGATACAATATTTATATTTTTGTACATAAATAGTGCATAAAATTGGTAAGAGAAACACTAGTTGCTAAATAGCAAAGGAAAATCTATTCTAGCTAGTAACTAAGCATATTGAGATACAATTTCCCATGTTTATTCTCTTCCTCCATTGCCTCTTTTGAAAAGTTAATACAGAATCCTGGTGGCAGCATAAAGGGCTATATATGTTCACACAATTTTGGTGAGAGTGTAAATTGTTTCAGATCTTCCTGGGAAGCAGTTTGGCAAATCTATATCAAGAGATTAAGAAGTAAGTGTTCATACTTTTTGTCCCAATAGTTTTACCTCTGAATTTATCCTCAGGAAATAAATCAAGCTGTGAGAATAGTTTTATGTGTAAAGATGGTTGGTACAAATTATTTACACTAGTAAAAGTTTAGAACAACCTAAGTGGTTACATTAGGATAATATTTAAATCCTCCTCATCCTTGGGCCCAAATAAAACATTGTCTATCAACACATCTTTCTTCATGAATTAGGGATCCTATTCAGCAGCATTCAGTAGAAACCACAGATCGTTACCTCAGATAGGTGTCTCTCTCATTTATCCAGAGGTGGTCAGTCTAGGACTGGGGCAGCAGTTCCTGACACCAGCAACCTCTGGGCTCTTTCTGCCCTTCTGTTTCACCATCCTTGGTGTTGGGGCTTCTCTATTCACGATCACCTCATCGTCACAAGGTGGCTGACCCACCTCCAGCCATACATCTGCATTCCAGATAGGGAGGAGAGAAAGAAAGCTGTAAGAAGGAAAGGAGACATCTGTAATGAGAAAGCAGACTTTCCCAGAAATCCAGCAGACTTTCATTTGAATCTCATTGGCCAGTATTATGTCAAATAGCACCATTTGCAAGAGATAGAGCAAACTGTAGTTCTTTTTGGTTTGTTTGTGGTGGTCGTGGTGGTCGTGGTGGTTTGGGTACTGGGTTTTTGTTGTACATGGTTCTATACGGATATGTTAGTAGTAAGGAAAAGGGAGTAGTAGTGCCTGCCCACATCTTTGAATTTACTAGTCAAATTCATTTCCCTGGATGTTACTAGATACACACTAAAAATTTTTATTGTTTTTGTTCTCCCCTTCTTAACTTCCAGAGGGACTCCAGTCCCATAAGCAGCTTTTCTTTAGGCAAAAAACAAAAGTTTGTCACATTTTGTAGTTTCTTAATTACCATCACATTCCATATTGCTTTGGGGGCCTTTTCATTCATTGTGTACAATGCCTAGAGTCTAAGAGTATTTTTTTTTCCCCAAGGGCCTGAAACCTGAAAAAAAATCACACTGGCTTTTAAATGCACCCAAAAATGGTGATAACAAAAATCATTATTTAGTTAAATGTCTATAAAATATATAGCCATGTTAAATACGTTAATGGTTATATTTACTATTCACTAAAATGTTTTTACATTTGAAATATATTTTCAGGTTATGATCTTACATAATGATTATACAGAAATAATAGCCAACCAGAAACTGAACAGTTTTCCCCTAGCTTTAGAGGACATTACAGTTGCCTCCCCATATCCTTTCCAGATATATTATAGCCCCAGCCCTTTCACAATCCCTGTAATTCCAAGTGAGTGATTCAGTTAGGAATAGAGAGGTCTAAGCCATTCAGGCGGATGAAATATGAGTTTGTATGTGCTAGGAACGCTCAGTGTTCTTTTTAGTGCCAACCACATTAGAAATGAATGACCTATTTAAGACTTAAGAATTGTGCAGATCTCATAATCTTATTCCCTAGTTTATTTGAAGGGCACTGAGGTTCATGGATTTAAGAAAATATTCAAAAGTTTGCTGTCGTCATTTGCTAGGGATGCCATAATAAAATATCACAGACTGGACCTAAGTTTAAACAATGGAAACTTATCTTTTGACAGTTCTGGAAGCTGGAAGTCCAAAATCAAAGGTGTCGACAAGTTTGTTTTCTTTTGTGGGCTCTCTCCTTGACTTACAGATGGATGCCTTCTTTCTGGGTTCTCACAGTCTGTCTTTCCTTTTCTTATAAGAACACCAGTAAGATTGTATTAAGGCCCACCCTAATGACTTCATTTTAACTTAATCACCTCTTTTAAGGCTTTGTTTCCAAATGCAGTCATGTTTTCAGGTATTGGGATTACTGTCTCAACATATGAACTTGGAGGAGGGAGACAGAATTTGTCCATAATAGTTGCATTGTACTTTCTTGCCACAGTGCTAGCGGTCAGACTAGGACACCACATTCCCTGACTCCCAGCTGTGCTTTCTTACCACAATGAAAGGAATATTGACTCTCTGTGTAATATCTGTATGGATTATGATGAAAATTTTTAGAAGGAATTAAAGGAGCATTTAGAGGGAGGGGGACGTGAAGTGTCATCAGCAGTAAAGCTGGAAGAAATGTGGAAGCTCCAAAAAACCTGTTTGAGCTGTTAATTATAGAACCCAATTATATAGAAAGGGCATTTTTATTTTATGATGCAGAAAACTGGAACATAGGTACATAGTCCAATAACAGAGGATCAAGTGGGTAAATTATGGTATATCTATCCACTTGGAATAATATGTAGCCTTAAAAATTATGAAGTAGATATGTATTTCTTAACATAAAAAGATAAAAAAATAGGGGTGCCTGGGTGGCTCAGTTGTTAAGTGACTGCCTTCAGCTCAAGTCATGATCCCGGAGAACCGGGATTGAGTCCCACATCGGGCTCCCTGCTTGGCGGGAAGCCTGCTTCTCCCTCTCTCCCTCCCCCTGCTTGTGTTCCCTCTCTGGCTGTGTTTCTCTCTGTCAAATAAATAAAATCTTTAAAATATATATATAAAAAATAGATTACAGATCTATATAATCTGGTTTAAAAACATACATATGTGTATATATGCTGTTACTGGCAGTATACACATAAAACTATTAGTACTGGATACGTGGATTATGAGAAATACTTTCTCCTCTTTGATTACTATTTTCCTAAAAAAAATTGAAATCTATAAAGTTTGTGTATGGAATACTGAGAAAGGTCTCCATATCAAGGGGTCAAGTAGAGGGCTTTTTTTTTTCCTTTGGCTCAAGTCAGCAACAATAGCAGCAAAGCAGGCAAACTCTGGACAAAACCCTGCAAGCCAATTGCCTCCCTGGTGGCTCCCTCCTCCATCTGATGCCGAATTCTTAATTTAAGAAGTATCATTCCTGCTTCTCCTTAGAGGCTGGGCATCCTGCCTGCCCCTCTTATGTCGGAAGTCACTTTATATTGTACCTCTTCCCACCATTTCCAGCCATTGTGGGGAGCAAAGCCCATCTTCCCCTTGTCCATTCTGAAGGCAAAGGCCATGAGCTACATGAGCCTGGAGAGCCCGCCTTTGGAACTTCACCATGAGGAGTGCCCAGCCAAGACCTCTGCATGTGGAGCTTACTGAACTTCAAAGCACAGGCAGGCCTGGCCCACCTGGGCTCCCTCCTTATGCCTAGTGAAATGGTTAGTCCCAGTAGCAAGCCTTTTGAGTTGGCTGCTGCTGTCTCTTTTCCTTGCCCACTCCCAACTCTGAACACCTACACTTGCTTCTGTCAGTAGCCTTTTAGTTATCACATGATCAGCACAAACCACAGTACTTACCAAGTGTTACATCTCATTCTGGGAGAACGAGCACCAGAGAGGCTCCATGCAGCCTAATTTCACATACTGGCCAGGATTTAGAAAAGGGCTCTGTGGCTGGCTTCAGTCTGAAGCTTGCTAGAATTATTTAATGACCATTTTCTGCTAATTTTAACCTCCTGGAATTTCCCTCTTAGAGAGCTGAGGCGAGAAAACGAGTCCTTAGAGTCCCTGTGTGATGGAAGTGTGGCACCAGAGTCAACCTAAGGTTTTATCAGCAATCTGGATCCCCTCTGCTCTCTCAGAACCTTGTTCTCTAACTCACCGGCACTAAGGGGAAGGGAGAGATGGCAGGGCACTGGCAAGAAGGTGGTCCACATAAAAATAATTGTAATTTGGAAACTGGACAGGAGAATGGCTAGTTGTTGTACATTTTTTCCCTGCTGTATTAGAATAAAGTAAAGAAGTAAAAGCATGCCTTTTTTTTTTCCCTCTGATCTTGGGAGACCAAGGGATAAAATAGCAGACAGAGTAAGGCCAATGAAATTCTCTCTGAAGCACCAATAAGCTTAATACTAATCACAGACTCCAGAAAGATTCTATTTGATTTTTAGTGCCTTCAGTGTTGCCGTTTCTCCTTGCAAAGAAATGAGATAAGTGGAGGCAATGAAATAGATTAAGTAAATTCTTGTGTGGAAAAAGTCTGAGTTCTCATACACATTCCATTAGTTTAGTGTCTTGATTATATTGACTGATAACCACATCTTGTTTTCATAAGTGGACAGTATTACAATTTATTTCTATTAACAATTAGGAAGTATAATGTAAATGCCAGATCAGTAGTATAGAAATTAAGTACAGATTTGCCCTGAGGCAACTTTATTTTTATTGGTCAACAGCATGGTAAGTAATTTAAAAAAAGATCATTGGAAATATAGCTATATGAGTGGAAGTCATTGATATATGAGTCAAATAGATTCTTTGTAGGGACATAAATCTATTGTCATTCACAGCAAATATTTATTTAATTTTCAGTCTCCTACTGGGGTTTAGGACCTTCACAGAAGGAAGATTATTTAGTCAACATAAATGTATCCCTCTGTGTAGGATGCTGTTCTGATCACCTCCTCATAACCTCATTGTTGAAGGGAAGGATTCCCCACCCTAAGTAGTACAAGATGGACAAACATACCACACCTGACGCAGGAAAGATGAGACTGAGAGCAGTTATTAGTCATATATACTCACAGCCTATAGGAGGACGTTACACACTGTGCAGGTTCACAAGGGGATTGTACTTGGGAGTGGTGTGAATCAGCAGGAGCGGTGGGAGGCATGCTTTGTATTAAGAAGAGGGTGGGGTGCTTCCTGGTTCCCATGAGAGAATGTGATTGGCTTGCTTGAATAATTTCACAGGCTGACAGGAAAGTAAGATACAGTAGGTTGAGGTCCAGGTAGAGTGTACCTGGCCCAGTTATTAGGAGAACCAGCCAAGTGGGGAGCCTTTCCTTGCTCATGGGGGACACACCTGGTGAAAGCAGGAGTATTCATGGTCAGGCCTTTGGGACCCCATCAGGCTCAAAGATGTCCAGGTGGTGCATGGATTTAGGTCTTATGCTATAGGCACCAAAGAAGAATAAGACATGGTTCCTGACTGCAAAGAACTTGGATTTTCCAGGCTGAGATAGAAGTGGGGGTCGGAGGTATGGGAGTGTCACACTATTATGAATGGTTCTAAGTGCAGGAGGACATCTGAACATGTAGAGGTAATTGGGTATAATAATTGGAACAGATAGACTTCATAAAAGCATGGTGCTTGGCTAGAACTTCAAAGGTAGATAGAATTCATAGTCGGGGGGAGTCAAGTAGAGGACATATCAGAAAACAAATGAGGTGGTAAAGTTTTTGGTTATGGTTAAGGAAAACCTAATTCCTTAATTCAACATATACTTTTCGAGGGCCTACTCAGGGCACAGGCCACACAGGGTATAGGGTAAAAAAGAAGCTCTAAGGATAACATAGGCCTTGCCTGTTGGGCTGTCTTGTCTGGATTAGGGGTGAACTTTGCCGCAGTAGCAGCCCAGGAAGGCATTTGGCTGAGGCCTGCATTCACTGAGGACCTCAAGTATGGATTTTAGATATAATCTCCAATGAGGTAAAAATAAACACACAAATACACCAATGGGAGAAAAAGCTACTCTGTTTGTAATTTTAAATGATGCAAAAACTTAAAATATACTACAATTTTAATACCTTTTCTAGCATTTATGTTTTCATATATCAGGACCATTAAAAAAAAATGGATGTAGTCCTGGGGTTCCCTACCTTCAGGGAAGCCCTGATAGCCAGATGGCTCCCTGTGGCCCCTATCCCACCACAGTCTGTTGGGTGTTCAGGGCTCACCTCTGGACTCATTCCTATTCAGTCCATGCTGAGCATTCCCAGCTCAGTGCCCCTGGAGCAATCTGGGCTTGTTCTTTCCTGTGGAGCAGTTGGTACTTAATGCTCCAGCCAACTGAGCTACTCAGCAAGTACAGGCAGCCACAAACAGAGAAAGAAGCCTCTAAATTACTGGAGGGAGCGCTATGTTCTTTCCAGTACAGGGCAGTCATTTTCGGGTTGTCCAGTACAAGTGTGTACCTTATCCTAAGATATTTATCGGAGACTTATTTCACCTCTTGTACTTGGCAACCAAGACACATAGATGCATACCAGCATGTCCTCAGGTTTGTTTTAATTTTATATCCCAAATACCCTCAGAGAGAAAAGACAAAGGGGTGTTCTTTGGCTCCAGGAACTTTATCATGACTTAACTTTCTCTTCCTTAATGAATGAGCAATGTGCTATGTTTTATTTATTTACGATATACCAAATACTTTAGCTGGTAAGATATAAAGAGAAAGAGACCTCACCATCTCTTCAGGAATCAACAATGACAACAAAAAACTGTAAAAAAAAAAAAAAAAAAAAAAAAAAAAAAAAAAAAAAAAAAAAAAAAAAAAAAAAAAAAAAAAAAAAAAAAAAAAAAAAAAAAAAAAAAAAAAAAAAAGGAAAAAGAGAGAGAGAGAAGGAAAAAAGCTTTCTTGGATACAATTATCCCTGTTGGTGGCCATGAAGTCTAAAGCTGTAATATAAAATGACTAAAATTCTCACAGCAAGAAATGAACTTGTCCCCATATAAACGGATGTACAGATGAACCCAGAGAGTTCCAGCACAACCAAAGTAATAATTTGATTGGGTGTGTGTGTGGGGGGGGGGTGCACAAACATCACATTAGCCATCTTGAGAACTCTTTGCAGCTTTTAAGGACAACTATGACTCCCTTCACAGTGACTCCATGGGTGATGATGTTCTTAGATCTGGACATCAGGAAATCTCTAAGTATGTACTAAATCAGTTAGAAGGAAGCCATGCTGACCCTAAATGCAATTATGAGTTCAGTTAACACCTTAGTAGGAAAACAAAATATCCTAAGTCTGTTAAAGACTCACTAAAGCATATAATGTCCTGGAACAGGGAATCATTGTACTGTACATTCTTGCAGGAAGTGTAACATTTCAGATGTGTTCTTTCAGACTGGAGGTTATTTGGGAAATGAGTGTATAAGAGTCATAAGACTGAGACAAACCACCACTCACATTCTGAAGAAATTCTGACTTCATCTTTGGACTGCAGTTTTCTTTGGACCCCTGAGTTGCTTTTTGAACCATAACATATGCTTAAAACCAACCAAAGAGGCTCTCGCATGAATCTTGGAGAGGTATAAACATGAGATTACAGGACGCTGGACACTGAAGTAATGGGAGCATTGATAAAATACTAGTTTCAGCTCTGGATCTCTTAGAGTCATTGCTTTGCTCCTGACTGGCCTAGTGAGCTTTTGATCAGGAAGGTTCTTGCATTTTAGCCCACTCTACCAGGCCTGGGAGGGACTATAATTTCTCTGTTTACTCTCACTCATAAAAATGTCCTGACTGGGATCAAGGTAGCTATATGAAAAAGCAGTTATGTGGATAAATGCACACATAACTTCATTTTGTTTTACACTTAAGCTGCTTCATCATCTGACTAAAACATTGTACACTGTGCTGGCTCCACCTCAAGGCCAGGACTAAGGTGAGGGGAGTGAGGCACTTATCCTGGACACAAGCTTTACTGGGATGCCAAAAAAATTCAGCAGTCAATATAAATGATATACATATATATTTTGGATTTACCCATTTTTAAAAACATTTTTTAATTTAAATCCAATTAATTAACACATACTGTTTTATTGATTTCAGAGGTACAGGCCTGTGATTCATCAGTCTTGTATAATGCACAGTGCTCATTATGTCACATGCCCTCTTTAATGTCCATCACCCAGTTACCCCATCCCTCTACCATTCTCCCCTCCAGCAACCCTCAAGTTTGTTTCCTATGATTAAGAGTCCTATGGTTTGTCTCCCTCTCTAGTTTTGTCTTGTTTTAAGGATAAATGATATTTTAATACAATGCTTTAAAAACCAAATTAACAAACCATGACTCACAGGCCAGCTGCCTATTTTTTTAATTTATTTATTTGAGAGAGAGAGAGAGCAGGGGGAAGGGCAGAGGGAAGAGAGAAGCTGAATCCCCACTGAGTGAGGAGCCTGATATTGGGCTCGATCTCACATGAGATCATGACCTGAGCCCAAATCAAGAGTCAGACGCTTAACCAACTTAGCCACACAGGCAACTCACCTATTTTTGTGAACGGAGTTTTATTGGACCCAGGGCCAGGATTAGGGCAAAAAACAAGTGAGACAGGATTATGCAAATGCAGCATCAAATCCTGTCTGTATTTCAATTTTTATTGTTTATCATGGATTTTTTTTTCCCCATTAATCCTGGTTTCTAAAAATTTTGCCATAGGTCTAAATTCCAACCTATCTCCCACAACCATCAATCCTGACAATGACCAAGTCACCCTAGATTAACAGCATCAGCTGGTGTCTAGTTCACAAAACTGACCACACCCCAGTGGTGTTTTATTTCTTCCTTCTTAGAGATGTGATCAATCTCATACGTCATTTCCCTGTTGTCCTGTCTTTTCCAGCTCACAGTTGGGTTAATCCCACCAGAGATGGTCATTTTCTTATTTATATGTATGTAGTTTTCTTTTTTCTTTATAAATATTTATTTGTTTGAGAGAGAGAGAGAGCATGGAGGAGGGAGGGACAGAGGGAGAGACTCTCAAGCAGACTCCTCGCTAAGCGCACAGCCCCATGCAGGCCTCGATCTATTGACCCTGAGATCATGACCTGAGCCACCCAGGGACCCCAGTTATTTTTCAACATCCTTTTCTTCCTCTCTTCAAATTAGCAGGGTGAATTTTGACTTAGAATATTTAAAAAATAACTCATTTGTAAGTGAAAGAAAGCAAAGTAAAAAATCTTCTAGGGGAAAAGAAAACTCTTTGTCAACAGGGTGACCTTGAGCAAGTTCCTTAGCTTTGATTGAGCTAGATGTCTCCATCTGCAAAGTAGGTGGGCTCCACTGACTTATCTTAAGCTTTTCAGGCTGTACAAATTTTGGATCAGCGATTATACTGCCTGAACTGCTAAAGGTCTTGAGAGTACCTGAAGTTTCGGGTAATCCATTTGTAAACTAAGTACATGTATGTCACATGCAAACTCATTTTTTAAATTAGAATATTACGTTGTTGAAATGCATTTGTTTTAAATCCAAATATCTTATTTATTTAATGGCTCATGAATGGTGACTTTAGTGCATGTGATAAAAAATTCAGAACCATATCTGAAGAAGCTTACAACAGTAAAGAAACCAGACTACTGACTGAACATTATTCTGTGTATATGTATTTAAAGCATATAAACAAATATACTTTAAGAGTTTTTTTTAGGGCGCCTGAGTGGTTCAGTGGGTTAAGCCTCTGCCTTGGGCTCAGGTCATGATCTCAGGGTCCTGGGATCGAGGCCCACATTGGGCTCTCTGCTCAGCGGGAGCCTGCTTCCTCCTCTCTCTCTGCCTGCCTCTCTGCCTACTTGTGATCTCTCTCTCTGTCAAATAAATAAATAAAATCTTTTAAAAAATGAGGTTTTTTTTAATTAAAAAATGTTTATTGAGTAAGTGGAAACAGCTCAAAAGAAATACAAAACATTAAAGGACTTGCAGTTATGGTCAGACACACTATGAATCATCTATGGTTAATTCAGTATTTTAAAAAATGCTGATCTTTGTTGGCAATATTTAATTTTAATATGGAAAATTCCTTGAATTTTGATAGCATGCCTGAGTGAGAATGTGCAAATTATGCACTCTCCCCATGGAAATGACCCTGTGACCCCTGCATTTTATTTAGGTCAGTGTGGGCAACAGTGAGACCTCCCCCTCCTTTATGCAAATGCTGTTAAGAGAAGAAAACTGTAACACAGGCAGGAGCTGGGGGTGGGGCTGAGAAGGGCAGTGAGCCAGGAAGGGCTGCCCTGGGGACCCCACGGTGGTGTGGCTGCCACAGAAAAGCCGCTTTTAAATTGTCTGCATGCCTGGTGCGACTGGGGGGATCCCCAAAGCTACCGCCTCCTTCCCCAGCTCTGAGTTGGAGGCGAATACTTTGTATTTCCAAACAGTGTGCATTCACCAAGTTGATCGAGAATTAGAGTTTTCTCAGATGAGGGCTATTTAAGGTGATCTTATCTCCCTGTTCTCTGTTTTGCCCCACTCCAGCTCTTTGTCTACGCAGAAGATGCTGACTGAGCTTTCAACACTCCAAACTGATCATGTCACTTCTTCAAGAGGCCCCGGGCTTCCTGAGTAAAGGGCAAGCCCTTAGATTTATGTGCAAGCTCTGCTGTAAGCTGGTCCCCACCTTCAGCCCTGGCTGTAGATCCCACCATGCATTTGCAGTTCCACGGTCTTCTGTGTAAGTACTTTTCATTTTTTATTAAGGGATAGTATATACCAAGTGAACTGATCGTAAGTGTACAACCTTGTGATCTGTAGACTGAATATATCTGTATATAACCACACCTAGATCAAGAAGTAAAAAATTTTCCCCACCCCAGGTTTGGCCTGTTCTTCAACTTTACATGAACCAGACTCTATAGAGCCTATTACTTTATGGCTGTCTTCTTTCAACACAAATGCTTGTGAAATTCATTCATGTTGTATATACATTTAGTTCATTTTTCCTTGCTGAGTAGTATTCCACAGTATGAATATATCACCATTTATCCATTCTCTTGCTTCTTCAAATTCCTCTCATGACACTTAGGATAGAAGGTTTGAGGAAAAAAGGCCCACGGAGGCCTTGCCACTGCTGGGGATGCCATTTCCTGGGGCCTCAGGGATACTCACTCCTGGTGTAGAATCGGACCATTAGCTCTGGAGCCTCTGCAAATGACCTGTGAGATTATGCAGAATGGCTCAGAGCAGCCACAGCCTCAGGACTTCGTTTGAGAGTCAGCATCCTTTCCTTTATTTACAGAAAGAAATTTGACCATCATATATTCAGGTGAATACATTTCGTGTGTGTGTGTGTGTGTGTGTGTGTGTGTGGTGTGTGTGTGTATTTATTTATTTATTTAAAATTTTATTCATTTATTTGACAGAGAGGAACACAGCTAGAGAGGGAACACAAGCAGGGGGAGCCAAAGAGGGAGAAGCAGGCTTCCCGCTGAATAGGGAGCCCAATGTGGGGCTCGATCCTGGGACTCCAGGATCCTGACCTGAGCCAAAGGCAGACGCTTAACGACTGAGGCACCCAGGAGCCCCTATTTCATATATTTTTAAAATCATTCTGTAATATTTATGTAGCCTTTCTTCCAAGTTCCAAGGATCTATGAATACATTTAAATAATGAGTTGCCACAATATACTGATAAATCTATTGGAATTTACAAATGAGGAATTTGGGACAAATGGAAGAACTACCCAAGGCAAACGTATAAGGGAAAAACCATCAACTTTAACCACTTCTCTGCTCTGGTTCTCCTCATTTCCAGGAGGCAGGGCAGGCAAGTGGTTAAGGCTACAGGCTCCCTGGCCAGATGGCATGGGTTCAGATATGTGCTCTGCTCCTACCTCTGTGCCCTTGGGCAAATTGCACTGCCTCTCTGGGTCTCAGCTGTGCCACCTAGAAGACCAGGATGATAACAGGAATTCAATAAGCTGACTGAGGCAGAGTGATCTGAACAATGCTGGTATGTTGCAAGCAATTAAAAAATGTTAAGAATGCCAGCTGTTATTACTGTCTTGGGTTCCATAGTCACTTTCCTCATTCTCAGAAAATTAGATTACAGTTAGGCCTTACTAACTAGATTACATTTAGGCCTCAGTTTGAAGTCACGATGACAAAATGATCATTTTTAAATACCTGAGGGACAAGTATTTCCAGGGAAGAATCCGTATTGGCTATACTCAATACATATTCCTTTGTGCCAACTATAAGGAGATTAAAAAAAAAAAAAAAAAGACCAACCATTAGTCAAAGCATCCCAAGGTGATTAAAATGTTATGAATAAATATCCTAAGGTGATTAAAATGTTTAAAATAAATATATTGTGTTAGGGACACTGGTTTATGTGTCTGTTCTGTTTTTGCTTTTTATGACACAGTTCTAGAAGAGCAGGGAATCTGAAGCATGCTTCAAGTTGAAGCCTCTTCTGGGATGTTGCTAAGGAAAATCCACAATCCAGGATTGCTAATTAAAATTAATTCTATTTATTGTGCATAAATTAAGTCCTAATGAGGTGAGAAACTGCGGTAAAGTAATTAAAGATTGAAAATATCTTCCGTGAATAAAAACAAAGCCATGGAGGCTTTTACACTCTCAATTCTATCCTGTTTCCTCCTTGACTGCAGTTGGATAAAACGAAAGCAGCTCTGAGAACAGGGAGATGGAAAATCAAAACAAAATCTTTCTTGTAATTAGCTTATACGATCGAAGCAGGGCAAATAGAACACCTGTGAATGGTAGAGAATGGAGACTTTGTTGGCATTGAAATATAAGGCACTCATGGGCTTTTTAGCTCAAGACCAGTCCAGAAGTAAGGGACAAGTGCCAGGAGAGGGTTTTTATTCCAAGTCAGAACGGTGTGGCTATGAAAAGTTAAGGCTTATTGTCAGAAGAACCAAATTATGTTATTATTGCTATCTTACAAAGATTACTCTTAAAAAAGAACTTGTATTGACTTATAAATGTGTTTGAGATGCACTCTTAAATGAAAATAAGTATTATAGATAAAATAGTAGAGACAGAGAAATATTGGAAAAGAGAGATTCAGGAAGTCTGAATATTTCCGTGTTGGATTTTCAAAAACATGAGAGGCCTAACAGGACTTCCTGGAAAAGGCAAATTCCAGGGTGCTAGCTCTTGGTTAAGATTCCCTGTTAGATGTAATGAGGGGTTGGAACACGAGGTCTCCTGGAATCAGAGGTCACAGTCTGGGGACCACACCTAACAGAAACCTCCCTGCGACCCCATTTTTGATGATCAAAACTGGTTTTAAAAATAAACTCAAACCCTAACTCTCAAAAAGACGTTACCCTAAGTAAATTCCAGTTTCTGGCTTCTCTCACAAACCCTGACATCCATCCTGGCAACATCGGGATAAGTGTTTCTGGCTCCCGACAGTTTGCTGTACCTGAGTAGTGACCACTCCTCTAAAGTTCCCCAAGGTGCTTTAGCTTGGCTCCTGCCCTGCCCTGCAGGTTTTTGAGGTCTCACTCTTGCCAAGGTTCTCTATGTTGGTTGGAGCTGCCTTAGGGGTGAGGGACAAGAAGATTTGGAAAATCAAGGTAAATACACCTGTATCTGTTGGGAAGCAAAAAGATAGGAATATTGTGGGATCTCTGGGGATCCTGATGGACAGGTTTTTGTTCCAACTATAAGTAGCACCAGTCACTTCTCAAGTTACTATCAGGGTGTAAATATTTGGATAACTACCTCCAGACTGAACTTTTCCAAGGCAGACGACACAGTCTCATTCACCGTTGTGTCCCCATTTTCGCAGTGTGTGGCAACAAAGTTGGTGCTTAATAAATATTTCCTGAATGAATGAAAAGCCAGATGACTGCAATGTTATCCACCCTCTAAATCGAGCAAGTTGAAAAGGGAAAACTTAAACTGAAAAAGTACTTGCTTTTTTAAAAAGAGTAATTCAGTTCTCGGGGTATCATCTCCCCACCATACATGAAAATCTCTCTTCATTTGATGGACTCCTCTGGCACTCTGGAAGTTCACTTCATACTAACCAGTGGACTAGATGGAAGCATTATTGGGCCACTTCCAGAGTAACTTATAGTGCTTAAAATGAGCTTCAGAGAAAATGAGCCAAGATTATACCAACTGACAACCAGCTGTACCACAGGGGGAGAACATGGGAGTTTTGTCACTTGCATAGCTGAGTTAAAATAAAGTGAATCAGGGCACACTGGCTTCCACAAACTCAATGAATAATTCCTGTGTGAACCAGCTGCTTTCACTTTGTTAAAGGGAAACTGTTTTTCAGTGTTCCAACTTACTTGGCCAGATTTTCCCCCAGGATAATGATGAGCAAATGTTGGCTGTTTATAAACTCTGTTTGTGAACCAGGAATTCCAGACTCAAAAGCCTATAGAGCCAGGCAGGTAATGGACATGAGTAAAGCTTGCTCAGGGTCAAGAGGGACAGCCTCTCCTCCCTTAGAAGTAGGAGAAGCGAATGCAAAAATCTAGGTCCAATGTTGCCAAGTCTTCCCATTTTTCAAGAGAAGTCAGGTATCTGCTCTTAGATGGACATTTCCAAATTAGACAACAACAGAAAAGTCAGGCTAGATTAAGTCCTAAGTCCTGAGGTGTCTGGAATCTACTGCTTAGACAGATAGGGAAGAAAGGCTATAGGCATCTAAGGCATCTCGGTGGTCTGGGGTCTGTGACTCACAACAGATCTCCCCCTCCACTAACTCAAAGGGCCCCTGGGACCCTCTGAAAAAGAAACCTTGGTTTTATTTTTTTTTCTTGGATTTATTCTTAATGGGGTACTTTGGAATCTTTATGATATATAGATAGATGATAGACAGAGACAGATGTGTATGTATTTATCTCACAGAGTACTTCTGTGGGAATAAATTAGTAGTAATTTTAACTTGGGAGAACAACATAACCCCTAAAGTCAGCTGAAACCTGTGTACACATTAGCGTGCATGTGTATGTGTGTGTGCTTCTTTACCATAGGTAATTGATATTTGTTTTAAGAATGCTTTTTTATTCCAAATTGGGTTTTAGTAGAGTGGGTTTTTTATTTTGTTCTGTTTTTTTGTTTTTGTTTTTTGGGTTTTTTTGGTCTTCATCAAATAACCATGGGACGGAAGTGCATCCCTTGCCCAGAGCTGTTTTGTTTTGAATGTGGGGAAGGAAATGGGAAAATGTTTCAGGCTTTGATCCCTGGACCAGATTACTTTCTGACTCACAATGAGGCCATAGAGAGGACATGTGAATAGAACGAGCACTGAGAACCTGCACTGGCCAAAGCCAGGCAATGGTTTAAGTCCCTCTAGCTTGACTGATTTTGTCTTATAGCAATGATGAAAATAAGGACAATGATAGTACCTCCTTTGGGTGTGTGTGTCTTATTTTGTGAGGGAAAAAATTATGACTAAAAGTTGAGCCAATTCTGATTTTTACATTATCATTTGGAAATTAGAGATCCTAGTAGCTACCTTTTAGGATTTTTGTAACCACTGATAAATTTAACATCTACAAAATACCTACAAGAGTCCCCAGTGCATAGAGCTGAAGAGGTAGTAGGTAGTATTATTGCTATTACTTTATATTTTCATTTATGCTTTGTAACCTTGCTGCTGTGAGTGTCATCTGGCACCAGCAGCATCAGCATCCTCTGGGTGTGTGTTAAAAATGCAGGATCTGCAGGATGTCTGGGTGGCTCAATGGGTTAAGCAACTGTCGTTGGCTCAGGATATGATCCTGAGGTCCTGGGATCGAGCCCCGCATCAGGTTCCTTGCTCAGTGGGGAGTCTGCTTCTCTCTCTCCTCCCTGCTCATGCTCTCTCTTGCTGTCGCGCTCTCTCTCTCAGATCTCATATAGCACTGTACAGCATCTCAGCATCTGGCCTAGTCCAATTAGGTATGCTATAACAAATTATCAGAGACCGCATGCTTTAAACGACAAATACACTTCTTTCTCACGTCTCTGTAGGCTGGAAGCTTGACATAGGGTGCTATCCTGGTCATACTCTTGGTGAGGTCCTCTTTCTGGTTTATAGGGCTGTCTTCTTGCTGTGTCCTCATTTGGTGGAAAGGGCACAAGCTTACTCTCTGATCTCTTCTTATAAGAGTGCTAATCCTTATTCATGAGGCTCCACCCTCGTGACTTAAGCACCTCTCAAAGTCCTCACCTCCAAACGCTGTCCTGGGGATTCCATTTCAACATAGGAGTTGGCGGTGAGGTGCCGGTGGGGAGACACAAACATTTATGTTTATTTGATCAAAACCTGCACTTCTAGCAAGATTACAAGTGACCTGTGTGCGCAGTCAAGCTGAAGGAAGCACAACTTTATAAAATGGTACTTTGTATTTCAAACTTTTTGTATTTTACTTAATTTTTTTAAAGATGTTATTTACTTATTTGACAGAGTGTGTGAGAGAGCACAATCAGGGGGAACAGTAAAGGGAGAGGGAGAAGCAGGCTCCCCACCAAATAGAGAGCCTGATGCAGAGCTCAGTCCCAGAACCCTAAGATCAGACGCTTAAGCTTCTGAACCACCCAGGTGCCCCAAAACTTTTGATATTTTAAATGTCCTTAAATAGTGCTCTGAAACTTGAATTCTTTCATACCGTCTATGTAATATTTGCTCTACCTGTGTTCTGCACCATTATTTACTTAATATTTTCTTTGACTTGTTTTCATTTTTTTTTTTTTAAAGATTTTATTTATTTGACAGAGAGAAACACAGCCAGAGAGGGAACACAAGCAGGGGGAGTGAGAGAGGGAGAAGCAGGCTTCCCGCCGAGCAGGGAGCCCGATGTGGGACTCGATCCCGGGTCTCCGGGATCATGACCTGAGCCGAAGGCAGTTGCTTAACCAACTGAGCCACCCAGGCGTCCCGTTTTCATTTTTTTAAAAAAGATTTTAACCTGCTTCCAAACAATGATATAATGGATTTAATATTCTAGTTACATTTATTTCTAATATATTTTGAAATAAATAATTAACTGTTATGTTAACAATGTGCCTCCTGTGTCACCGAAAACCTCCTGGGTGTTCCGTGGCAGACACGCCACCTTTTGGGCATCACTCTCTATTTATAAGAAGGTTGTGTTAAGGGGTTTATTGAAGTGAAGTCTCTTTTTCCAAACTGAATAATACTGTTTTTTCTATTTTGTCAATTGAAACTGTCTGATGTGACAAATGAGATTTTTACCCTTCTGATCCACCACTTTCTAGCGTGTATCTGGGCCCTTCTTTCGTAATTTCCAGCAACATCAATTCAGCCGCCACTTGCTACCAGGCCTTGTGCTGGCACAGAAGACAAAGTTGAGGAGGACAGTACCCCTTCCCTAGGGTCCTGCCACTGTAATTAGAGTGAAATATGACAAAGGTCATAGTAAGGTGAAGCTCAGGATATAATGGAAGCACAGAGCCAAGCGCCTGGCCCAGCCATGGGGTCCAAGCAGTTCTTGCAGGTAGGAGTAGAACCTTACTTCAGACCCAAAGGATTGGTAAGGGACAGAAAGGAGGGCAGCCCCCCCCCCCGAAAAAAATAGGATATAGCCTGGGCAAAGCCAGAGACCAAGAAACAGTAAGGCAAATCTCTCAAAATTTCAGTTTCTTCATTTGTAGTGTAAAATAGGAAGGGTACTTACTAAATGACATAGAACAAAAATGCTAAGGTATACATTTATCTGTGAAAATTATGTATCTACATATTCAGAAATAAATTCATAGAGAGAGGCCATGCCAAGTGCTAGCTGCAATCCCACTCCTACTTACATACCAAAGGGATGTGAAAACATACGTCCCCACAAAAATTTGTACACACATATTCACGGCATAACGATTCACAGTAGCCAAAAAGTGGAAACAGTCTAAATGTCCATCAACTGATGAATGGCTAAATAGAATGTGGCCTATCTCTACAACACAATATTATTTAGCAATAAAAAGAAATGCCACGATACATATGAAATTTGAAACCCGCTGAGGGAGGCCAGAAACAAATGGTCACGTATTGTATGATTCCATTTACATGAAATGTCCAGAATGGCTAATATATATTGAATAGATTCTTATAGATTCTTATGTTAACTATTTAATTCTTACAGTAGCCAATGAAGTAGGTACCATGATGGTCTCCCATCAGACAGGGGACTTCCTAGTCCATACAGCCAGTGAGTGGTAGGGCTGTGATGTGAACCCAGGAGGGTGGCTCTTCCTTTGCACACTTCATTTTTTAAAATTATTTTTAAAAGATTTTATTTATTTATTTGACAGATAGAACCAGAGAGCACAAGCAGAGGGAATGGCAGAGGAGAGGGAGAAGCAGGCTCCGCACTGAGCAGGGAGCCTGACATGGGGCTCGATCCCAGGACCCTGGGATCATGACCTGAGCCAAGGGCAGCTGCTTAACCATCTGAGCCACCCAGGCACCCCACATCTGTGCACTTTAATTTCCATTCCACACTGCCCTAGCTTGGGAGCCATTCAAAACTTAAGTTTTTGACTCGAATAAATATGGATTCTGATCTTGGCCCCATCCCTTACCAAACCAAATGATCCTGGGCAAGTTACTGAAGTTAGTTTTCTCATGTGTTGAATGGATATAATAGTGTATACCTTAGGACTGGTGTTCAGCACAGGGACTATCTATAGTGAGCTGTTATCAGCTGCAAGGTCCTTCTTTCATGCAGTATTGCCACAGGTTTAAGGACTGAAAAGCCCTACACACATCGCAGCAGCAGGCAGGCTGACAGCATGGAGATGGGAAGAGTCGGCTTATTATTTCTGCAAGTACAGAATTTTGTTTTCCACATAGAAACGTCCTGGTAAACCAGTGGCCTGACATTCTACCTTTTATATAACATAACTTAAAATTAAAGGTTTAAATGAGGAGAAAAATAGTCACCACAGGCACTGAACATTTGATATGTTAGGGATTTGCTTTTTATGGCATGAAAATAAGCTGAGTGTGGGACAGAGAAAGAAAGTGTCACTTCGCCAGCACTGACCTACAAGGGCAGAGTGACCTTACACAAGAAGAAAAATGCCAGTAATTTTCAAACTAATTTAATTTTAAATTTCTGGATTTATTTTTTATTAGTATTTCATCTGGTAGAGACATACTTTTTCTTGGAAGGAAAAAAAACCCCAACAACATTAGTGATAAATGAAGTTATATAAGCTTTGCTTGGCAAATGCGCAGGTCACAACACTACAGAGCTCATTTGCAAGGCAAGGAAGCAAATCAAAGTCCACCGCAGCTCTCTCAGTGCCCAGAATGTTTCTTTGAGCATTTTGTGAGTGGAATTTGTTTGCTCTGGTTTTTGGTTTTGTGTTGTGTGTGTGTGTGTGTGTGTGTGTGTGTGTGTGGAGCTGGGGGTGGGAAGTGGGGGGGGCAGTTTGCTACAGTGTGATTCAGTCCCTCCTTTCATCTCCTATAACTTTCCTAGTGAGGAAACACTCCTCACCCAAATTTTGACACTGTGGGAGATGTACCAGCATCCACTCAGTTTTTCAGATCGTCTTTGATTCCTCCTTTCTCTCCCATACCTGATCCGTGCGTACAATCAGTAGGCTTCCTGCAAGATTTATCTGGAATCTCTTCACTTCTTTCTGACTCCTTTGCCACTACTCATCCAAATCACCTTCAGCTCCTGCCGGGACCACTGTGATAGTCTTCTAAAGTGTTCCCTACACCTCCACTCTGCTCCCCACAGTTGCTCCTCCACAGAGGGACCAGAGAAATCTTTTGAAAATACAGGTCAGTCTGCCTAAAACCTATCAAAACTCAAAATCTAAACATATAGTTGGAATATGAAAATATGTTCAACATCATTAACCTTTTTTTTTTAAGATTTTATATATTTATTTGACAGAGAGAGAGATCACAAGTAGGCAGAGAGGCAGGCAGAGAGAGAGGAGAAAGCAGGCTCCCTGCCAAGCAGAGAGTCAGACATGAGCCCCGATCCCAGGACCCTGAGATCATGACCTGAGCTGAAGACAGAGGCTTTAACCCACTGAGTCACCCAGGCACCCTCAACATCATTAATCTTGAGGAGAAGTTAAAGTAAAGTTACAATGAAATGCGACTATACACCTGCCAGAATGGCTAATATTTTTTAAAAACTAAAAAGTCTGACAATACCACGAATTGCTGAGGATATAGAGGAACTAGAACTCTCATACGTCACTAGTGGGAGGGAATATACAGTGAGCCTGGGAGACTGCTTGGCAATAACGAATAAAGCTAAACATATGCTACTGTGTGACTTAGTGATTCCACTCCGAGGCGTATGTACAGGATGAGTGTCTGTGTCCACTAAAAGATGTTCAAGGATATTTATAGTAGCTTTACTGATAAGAGACAAAAATTGGCAACAGACAAAATAGCTATCAGTATTACAGTAGATAAACAATGATGTATTTATATAGCAGAATATAAGTAATTAAAAAAATAAAAGTAATTTAAAAAATGAGGGAACTACCAGCTCATGCAACAACATAGATGAATCTCTCAGATAAAGCAAATGAAGACTGACCAAAGTTTGGACTGTATGATTCTATTTAGAAGAAGTTCAAGAGTGGGACACCTGGGTGGCTCAGTTGGTTAAGTGTCTGCCTTTGGCTCAGGTCATGATCCCGGAGTCCTGGGATCAAGGCCAACATCAGGCTCCCTGTTCAGTGGTGACTCTGTTTCTCCCCTCTGCCTGATACTTCCCCAGTATCTTGAGATTCTTAACAAGGTTTCAGATGGGGGGTGCCTCGGTGGCTCAGTCGTTAAGCATCTGTCTTCGGCTCAAGTCATGATCCCAGGGTCCTGGGATTGAGCCCCACATTGGGCTCCCTGCTTGGCGGGGACCTGTTTCTCCCTCCCTCACACCCCCTACTTGTGTTCCCTCTCTGGCTGTGTTTCTCTCTGTCAAATAAATAAATAAAATCTTTAAAAAAACAAAGCAAAACAAAACAATGTCTCAGATGAAAGACAGCTATTATGGCCATTTTGTAAATACCCTATTGACAAATTATTCATTTGTGTACTCTATAAATACGTATTAAATGCTCATTAGAAGTAAGGTTGATTTAGCTAGTATTGTCTGGTGGTGCAGTGAGGGATTAGTGAGGGACAATTAAAAATATAGGAGGCAGGAGGAGGAATTGAGGGACTACATCTGAAAGCTGACCTACGGGCAGAAGATTATTGTGTCATGTGAAGCTGAGAGGGACATGTGGGTGGGGATATGATGAACGTACTGGTGAGGAAGTGAAAATTCTTGATGGCTTTTATACCCCCTGAAGTAGGAGGCGGGGTCATGAGCTGAAAAAGAGAAGGGTACACGTAGTCAAGGGAGCTGGAGAAACTGCAGTGGATTCATGTTTTTCACACTCAGGGCACATGTTTTTCAGCATATGAACACCTGCTTGCCTCTCCCAGGTGGAGGGTTTGCAGGGTGGTGTAGTGGTAAGGCAAAGAGTGAGGGAGCTCTGGGACTTTGTAAGCAGCATGGGGAGGCAGGAAAGGAGGTGAAAGCTGTGGAGCCGGGAGGAATTTGGAAAAAGGAAGAGATGGAATGGCTGTCCTAACCTCTAGATCAAGACGGACGAGAGATCACATGGAGAAATTTCTTTCCAAGAACAGAAAAAAACATTCTAAGCCAAAGTCTAGATAGTAATACCACCAACATTTGGGTAGAGTGGTGAGTCAGGAGAGAAGTTATGTTATTCTAAATGTCTTGTCCAGGAGGAGGCTAGACATAGAGTTTAACTATTGACTTTGTTAGAAAAATATAAACTTAAGTCTGTTAAAGCCCCTAATGATTAGAAATAGAATATGTGACTTCTAAACTTGTTGAAGAAAAAGAAGACAGATTAGGAAAACCTGACAATCCAAAAAGAAGACAGAAAAGGGAAAAAAGAAAAACCTTCATAAATTTGAAAAAATAAAATGTCAGAGATAAGTTATTAGATTTGTAATCATATTAAATAAATATTTAAACTCACATATTAAAGGACAGGATTGTTAGATTTTTTTAAATCCAGTTACCCATATTGCCTATAAGTTATGTACCTTGAAGAAAATAGCAAAGAAAGAGTATAAGTAATGGAATAGGAAAAAGATATGTCAGGAAATTAATACCCAAAAGAAAGCTAGCTTAGCAATACTAATATCACATAAAATAGATGTTAAATTGAAATATTTCTGGAAACAAAGATTTCATATAGATTATGAAACTATATATCAACAGGAAGTGACAACTGTAGTATATGCTGAAGTATGAGTTGGAATTAGCTAGGTGGAAGGCTTAGATGAAGAAGGAGTGGCACATGCAAACGGGCAGCCTAGGAGATGGAGAGCTCGACCGAAGTTCAGTGTCCCCAACGGGATGAGAGTACAGAGTCACAAAAACAAAATGGAGGCTGGAGCTGTGTCAGGGGGAAATCACAAATAGCCTTGCCTGCAATTTGTATACTGCAACTGTTGCTTTTGTCTACTCAACACCTTGGTTGCTTCTCTTGCAATCTTTCCCACCCCTCTTCCCATGTCAATACATACATATTTCCTTTGGGGAGTGACTTGTTCTCCACTCAAATGAAGGGATTTGGATAAGACTACTGATCACGCTAGTCCTTCTCCCTGATGACAGGGAGAGCCTTGCTCCAGGTCTGACCAACAGGGTAGACATTCCTGTGATCATGGCAATGGGTCTAAGATGAGCCTATGAGTTTAGTTCATACTTGTTAGAGTCTTTTCCAGGGATTTTTAAAATTTAGAACTGGCTCAAAGTAGTAGATTCTGGTGGTTGTTATCTGATCCCTGAATTTTAATCCTACAAAGCCCCTGTGGGCAGCTCTATCTGGAGCTCCATCTTATGGGAGAGAATGCATTTCCTCATTTAGTCCCACTGAGCCTAGGTGTTCCACTGGTTGCCACCAAGGACCTTATAACAGTGCAAATGAGTAGCAGAACTGAGACCTGTACCCATATGCACAGTTCTAAATGAGAACAGAACCTGTTAACACACCCATGGAAAAAAGCTCCAATTTCATTAGTAAACAAAGAAAGCTAAATTAAAGAAGGCTGTGACTCCACTTTTAAAAACCACTGTAAAATCAAAGATTTTTTTGTGATGGTAAGTACTGTCATATTTTGTGAGTACTTAACAATGGAAACCATCATAGCTCTTTATTTTTTATTTTGATTTTTTATTAAAGATTTTTATTTCTTTGAGAAAGAGGAGAGAGAGAGAGAGCATGAATGAGGGGGATGGGAAGGGACAGAGGGAGAAAGAGGGACAGAGAGAGAAGGAGGATCAGAGGGAGAGAGAGAAACAGACTCTTCACTAAGCAGGGAGCCACATATGTGGTTTGATCCCAGGACCCCAGAATCACAACCCGAGCCAAAGATGAACGCTTAACTGACTGAGCCACCTAGGCACCCCATCATAGCTCTTTAAAAATATCAACAAGGGCACTTGACTGGTTCAGTTGAGAGAACATGTGACTTGGGCACAGTGATTATACTAAATTTTTTTTTTTAAATATTAACAGCAGCTACCACTTATTGAATGCTTACTAACAGGACAGACACTGCAAAGCAGCAAACAATTTTAACCCCTAGAGCAACCAGGAAAATAAATATCATTATCTTCTGTTTAAAGATAGTATTTAGGTACCTGGGTGGCTCATTAAGTGTCTGCCTTCAGCTCAGATCATGATCCCGGAGTCCCAGGATCGAACCCCACATTGGGTTACCTGTTCTGCAGGAAGCCTGCTTCTCCCTCTCTCACTCCCCCTGCTTGTGTTCCCTCTCTCACTGTGTTTCTCTCTGTCAAATAAATAAATAAAATCTTTAAAAAAAAGATAATATTTAGAGAGACCCATTGAACTTACTGAGTTCTCAAAGGCACAAAGGGTAGTTCTCTGGGACTCCATCACTCTATAAGTGAACTAAATGTGCCAAGGGGACTAGTAAAATGGGAGCAACAAAAAAGATAAAAAAATTAATACAGTTTGAAATTTGATGATCAAAAAATAAAATTAAGGTAGTCATCACAGGGAAACATTTGTTCATTAGCCTCTTTAACAACCTATTTTCAGCTGGATATTTTATTTCAAACAACCTTTTGGAGACAGGAGACCAGATGGCACCCTACACCCTCATTATTGGTAGGAACCTCTAAGAGCCTCACTGCAAACCATGGAGCTGGGATTCAACTCAGAGATAACTCCAAAGCCTGTGCTTATAAAAAAGATTATTGGGACCAAACTTAGAGAGCAATTAACTCAATAGTGTCAAAAATATCGATAATTCTTAATCTATTAAATATTATGACAAATCACAAAAACATTAATAAATATGTTAAAGGCAGAATTCCTTATAATAATAAAAAATTAGAAATTAATACAGGGGTGCCTGGGTGGCTCAGTTGGTTAAGCAACTGCCTTCGGCTCAGGTCATGATCCCGGAGACCCGGGATCGAGCCCCACGTCGGGCTCCCTGCTCAGCGGGAAGCCTGCTTCTCCCTCTCTCACTTCCCCTGCTTGTGTTCCCTCTCTCGCTGTGTTTCTCTCTGTCAAATAAATAAATAAAATCTTTAAAAAAAAAAGAAATTAATACAAATGTTTAACCATATGAGCCTTGTTAAATCAATTATGTAGTTCAACCATTGAAAATAATCTTTATGAGGACTTTGTAGTGGGAAGCTAATTATATTATAGCATGTCAAATGGAGAAAAAAACAACACATAAAACCGTAATAGAACTACAGTAGTCAGAACTATAAAAAAGAGATTTTAAATGTGTAGAAAAAAGATGGAAAAGAAACACACTTAAAAATATTAACAGAGGAATTCTGGGGTGGCTCAGTCGATTAAAAGTTTGCCTTCAGCTCCAGTCATGATCCCAGGGTCCTGGGATTGAGCCCCGCATCGGGTTCCCTGCTCAGAGAGAAGCCTGCGTCTCCCTCTCCCACTTCCCTTGCTTGTGTTCCCTCTCTTGCTGTCTATCTCTCTGTCAAATAAATAAATAAAATCTTTAAAAAAAATGTTAACAGAGACTGGATTTTGGTAAAATGGGTGATTTTCTCCAATTTCTTATATTTTCTATAATTAGAATATTCTCTAATGAGACTTACTTCTAGAATAGAAATAATATTAATATCTATTTTGGGGATACTTGGGCAGGTTGGTTGGGTAATTATCCAATTCTTGATTTCAGCTCAGGTCATGATCTCAGGATTTGAGATCAAGCCCTGCATTCGGCGGCTCCATGCTGGGTGTGGAAACTACTTAAGCTTCTCTTTCTCCCAACTCCTTTTAGACCCAGACTGAAAGTAAAGGAGTAGATAACCATTTATCATGCTAATGGACATCAAAAGTAAGCTGAAGTGGTCATCCCTATATCAGACAAACTAGATTTTAAACCAAAGACTATAATAAGAAATGGCAAAGAACACTGTATCATAATAAAGGGGTCTAAAGAAGATCTAACATGTATAAATATTTTTGCCCTTGACTTGGGAGCAGCCAAATATATAAATCAAAATTAAGGAAAAATTAAGGAAACTCATTGATAATAATACAGTTATAGTACAGGACTTTAAAACCTCATTCACAGCAATGGACGGATCATCTAAGCAATCAATAAGGAAACAAGGGCTTCGAATGACACACTGGACCAGATGTAATTAACAGATATATACACAGCATTTCATCCTAAAGCAGCAGAACACACATTCTTTTCAAGTGTACATGAAACATTCTCCAGAATAGATCACATACTGAGTTGCAAATCGGGACTCAACTGGTACAAAAGATTGATATCATGCCATGCATATTTCCAGACCACAATGCTATGAAACTTGAAGTCAACCACAAGAAGAAATTTGGAAGGACCACAAATACATGAAGGTTTAAAAATATCCTACTAAAGAATTAATGGGTCAATAAGGAAATTAAAGAAAAATTTAAAAATACATGGAAGCAAATGAAAATGAAAACATAGGGGCACCTGGAGTGCCTCAGTCAGTTAAATGTCTGCCCTCAGCTCAGGTCATGATCCCACGGTCCTGGGATGGAGTCCCTCATCAGGCTCTTGCTCAGCTTCTCCCTCTCTCCTCCCCTCTCCCCACTCATTTTCTCTCTCAGATAAATAATAAAATCTTAAAAAAAAAAAAAAAAAAAAAAAAAAAAAAGGCAGGGAGTACCTGGGTGGCTCAGTTCATTAAGCATCTGCCTTCAGCTCAGGTCATGATCCTGAAGTCCTGGGATCAGGGCCCACATTGGGATTCCTGCTTAGCAGGAAGTCTGCATCTCTCTCTCTCTCTCCCTTTCTCTCTCTCTCTCCCCCTCACCCCACAGCCCCTCTCCACTGTTCATTCTCTCTCTCAAATAAATAAAATCTTTTTTTTTTTTTAAGAGACACACAGGGAATATCATCCTCAACAAGGGAAAAACTGAGAGCTTTTCCCCTAAGGTCAGGAACACAACAGCGATGTCCATTCTCACCACTGTTGTTCAACATAGCACTGGAACTTCCTAGCCTCAGCAATCACACAACAAAAAGAAATAAAAGACATCCAAACTGGCAAAGGAGTTCTCAAACTTTAACTCTTCATGGACAACATGATACTCTATGTAAAAAACCTGAAAGAATCCACCAAAAAAATAATTGCTAGAACTGATACAGGAATTCAGCAAAGTGGCAGGATGTAAATCAACACACAGAAGTCTGTTGCATTTCTATATACTAACAATGAAGGCACAAAAACAGAAATCAAGGACTCAATCCTATTCACAATTGTACCTTAAACCATAAGATACCTAAGAATAAACCTAACCAGAGAGGTAAGCTATAGAACACTTGTGAAAGAAATTGAAGACACAAAGAAATGGAAAAGCATTCCATGCTCATGGATTGTTAGGACAAACATTGTTAAAATGTCTATGCTACCCAAAGCAATCTACATATTCAGAGCTATCCCTATCAAAATACCACCAGCATTTTTCACAGAGCTGGAACAAAGAATTCTAAAATTTGTATGGAACCAGAAAAGTCTCCAAAAAGCCAAAGTAATGTTGAGAAAGAAAAGCAAAGCTGGTGGCAACACAATTCCAGACTTGAAGAAGTATTACAAAACTGTAATCATCAAGACAGTATGGCAGTGGTTCAAAAACAGACACATAGATCAATGGAACAGAATAGAGAACTGAGGAATAGACCCTCAACTCTATGGCCAAGTAATCATCAAGGAAACAGGAAAGAGTGGCCAATGGAAAAAAGAGAATCTCTTTGACAAATGGTGTGGGGAAACAGCCATATGCAGCATAATGAAACTGTACCACTTTCTTACACCATACACAAAAATTAACCCAAAACGGATGAAAGACCAAAATGTGAGACAGGAATCCATCAAAACCTAGAGGGGAACACAGGCAGCAATTTCTTTGACCTCCGTCAAAGCAACTTCTTGCTAGACATATCTTCAAGGGCAAGGGAAGCAAAACCAAAAATGAATTACTTGGACCTCAACAGGCTAAAAAGCTTTTGAGCAGCAAAAGAAACAATCTTGACAAAACTAAAAAGCTTAGGAGAAGATAATCACGATGACATATAGATAAAGGGCTCGTATCCAAAATCTATAAAGCACTTATCAAACTCAATACCCAAAAGACAAATAATGGCAGTCAAAAAATGGGCAGAAGACATGAATAGACATTTCTCCAAAGAAAATATACAGATGGCCAACAGACACATGCAAAGATTTCAACATCACTCATCATCAGGCAAATACAAATCAAAACCACAATGAAATATCACCTCACACTGGTTAGAATGGCTAAAATTAATTCAGGAAACAAGAGATGTTGGCAAGGATGCAGAAAAAGGGGAGCCTTCTTAGAGTGTTGGTGAAAATGCAATCTGGTATAGCCACTCTGGAAAATAGTATTGAGGTTCCTCAAAAAGTTGAAAATAGAGCTACCCTATAATCCAGCAATTGCACTACTAAGTATTTACCTAAAGGACACAAAAAGTAATTCAAAGGGGGCACATGCACTCCAATGTTTGTAACAGCAATGTCCACAATAGCCAAAATATGGAAACACCCCAGATGTCTATTAAAGAAGAATGGATAAAGAAGATGTGGTGAACACACACACACACACACAGAGGAATATTATTCAGCCAACAGAATGAAAGGAAATGCCACTTGCAATGACATGGATGGAATTAGAGGGTATCATGTTAAGTAAAATAAGCCATATAATTTCACTCATATGTAGAATTTAAGAAACAAAAACAGATGAATGTCGGGGAAGAGAAGAAAAAATAAAATGTGATAAAAACAGAGAGGGAAACCATAAGAGACTCTTAACTATAGAAACCAACTGAGAGTTTCTGGAGGGAAGTGGGGAGGGATGGGTAATTGGGTGACAGGCATTAAGGAGGGCATTTGCAGTAATGAGCACTGGTTATTACAGGCACTGATGAATCACCAAATTCTACCCCTAAAACAAGTAAGTTGTATGTTAACTAAATTGCATTTAAATAAAAAATTTTAAAAAAGAAAAGAAATAACATGCAGATAATAGCTTCTCAACAAAAAAAAGATTCTCTCTCTCCCTCTCCATCTTCCCTCCTCCACTAACAGCTCATGGGCATATGTGCATATGCTGGCTCTCTCTTTTTCCAAAAAAAAAAAAGAAAGAAAGAAAAAGAAAAAACAAAAAAGAAAATAAAAAAAGTTTCATTGGAGAAAATATTATTTAAAAATATTTTTTTAAAAAAGATGTAACTGTCTTGGAAAAAGTCTTTAGATAGTAAAATATACTGAGGGATGGAGAGGCTTAACAGGAAGATACTATAAATATGATTGCTCAGTGCTTAAGTCAAAAACTAAGAGGAAATTCCCACGGCTTTCCCCTACTCACAGTTTTCCATGACAACCTGATGTCAAATTTTTGCCCCACTATCAGCTCATGTGACTCAATACTGGATTCAGGAAGCATGGTCATGGCAGACTTACTCAAAACATACGTACTTAATGAAACATCTGGGTAGGTTACATATTTTTCTGGATCACTAACTCTGGAAACATCTGTAACAGGTAGTTACAGAACTCTCTGATGCTTGATGTAGCTAAAGAGACAAAGAAAATACTATCATGGAATAGATCTACAAAGCTCATTATTATAATTTATTAAAACTCCTTTGCTTTGGAAAGACTTTCTTCTCTTGGTATCTATATCATGCAATGACCTCTCCTGGTTTTCCTGTGGTCATCCTTGACTGTTCCTTCTGTCTCCTTTGAGGCTATTCATTCTGCACTTTTCCAAAATGCACATGCCCACATGTCTGTCCTAGGCCCTCTGCTCTCTCTCTGCACTCTCACCTCATCTGCTCTATTGGAGCCTGCTACCCTCTGTGTAGCAGTCATCCTCCAAAAGCTCCTAAAAGCTACTTGATAAATTACAAATGGGCTCAATATCATTTCTTAATAGGAGATAATTCTCAGAGATGATAATCAAGGAACAAATGTCTAAACCAATATGTTATCCTTTGCCTTTTCTACCAATCTATGTGACCACCGATATTTCCGTGTTGGGATGAATAGATGGCCTTTTACTTTCAATGTGCTTCCTCTGAAGTTATTTCACCATAGCCTAAACAACTGTCAATTTAATGTACTACTTTAAAAAATTCTTCTGAGAAATGCACAAGTTGAAGAAAGCATCCAGGAGTGGGTACAGTCACACCATGACTTCCCAGCTGGCCACGCCTCAGTGAATGACCAGAATGACCCTTGCTGAGTAGGATGTCCACTCCTGGGATGAATGCATGTATAAATGAATAACACAATAACCCCCAAATTGTCCTTCCCAAACAAGCTCCACCTTTCCTTATAAATGGTTTAGATCATGTTTGATTCTCACTGCTTTGCATCATCTGTGAACTGAGGCATTTGTGTTTTATCCCATCAAAAGCTTTGTTCAATGCATGTCAGCGGTTCTCCTTCCCCTTTCCCTCCCTCAAAGGTCACTCTTGACTGAAAAGCAATTCTCCCTCAACTGTACAAGCTTGGTCAAGTGTCCTGTCCCTACCTCTTACCCTTGTTGCTCTTGCCCAGGAGGTAGCAGTCATTTCGGCTCCGCAAATGTTTTTGAGAGTCAGCTCTGTGCAAGGAGCTGCAGTAGGCGCTGTGGAGTGCAAGTTAAATGGAACAGGAATCTTCAAAAGTAAATTGTAATTCTGTCCCCTTCCTCTGACCTGAGCTCAGCCACTAACCCCAAATACAACTGATTGGTGGCTAGAGCTCAGAGTCAAAACCAATCAGGGGCTGGTGCTATTTGTGTTGGTCTTTGTTGCAACCCTTATTGCAGACTTCTCATCAGTAAAAACTTCGGTGTAAAAAAAAACAAAAAAACAAAAACAAAAAAAAACCCTGAATTCAAAATGAGACATTCCAAATGCTCCCTAGCTATCCCAACCTAATGTTTTGCATATTCTTTGTTAGATGAAATACTCCTTCCACTCTCCCTTCCCATCTAGCAGCCTCCTCAGGCAGTAACATGACTTAAAGGCACACAAAGCATTACTTTCACTAGACAATTGGCTTTCATGGCACTAAGTGAAAAAGATCGAGACATCCCCAAGATCACAGCTAGCCTGTTATTTGTTTCCTCTTTTGCAGCAAATTAGAGAGTTTGATGACCACTATTATTCTTCATTATTATCAAACACTCACCCTGGTTTTAGCCTTTAGAGCAATTTTTTTTCTCCAAGTTACAAAAAAAGGAGAGTAGACATTATTCTTCCTTCATTAAAAATAGCCTTGCTTTTATCCTCCATGAATTTCATACTTAGTGCCGTGTGCAAACCCCTCATAAATAGTAAATGCACAGAGCCAGTGCCCTGCATTCAAGAGCCCCGAGGTTCTGAGGAGCAAGGCGGACTGATCAGAGCTGTGAACTAGCCCCCTTCCACATCACAGCAGCGCCATCTGCAGCGTGTGGCTGGACCCCCTCCAAGTACTCACCACCCACTTTAGAACTTTTATGAGCCTGCTTTTTGAAAGCATACTCTTCCATATGCAAAGGCTTGGGCACATATGCACACCAACAGCCCCTATGCATGCAAAATGTGCAGATGGGCAAAGGAAAATGAAGCAGGGGTTTGGCACGAAGACAAATTATTCACCCCCAGGAATTCTTAAAAGCCATATAGGAGTCTATGGAAAAACAGCCTCTCTTAGAGCTGATAATTGAAACTTAATTTTAGATTTCAAAAACTGCAGTTTAATAAAAATGTAAGAACAACAGCTTTTAGAACTTCAGTCTTTTTTGTTTTGTTTTGCATTTTTTTGTTTTTATTTTTTGTTTTGTTTAGCATTGTTCCCTCGGAAAACAAACATCTGAAAGGTTGCAGAATTTCAACCAGTAGTGCCATCATCAGATTTAATCTTCTTCTCCACGGCTCCCCACCACATATGAACAACATCATTCTGAGCAGACATGGTGCAGGGGAATGATAGAAAAACAGACTCCTTTAAATTAACTAACAGCTGCATGATTCTTTTTAGGAAGGGAAGGTGGATAGAATTTGGGGATAAGTACTGTCCAATAAATTATAATGCGTGTGCAAATTATTTAATATTTCCATGATATTTGTACAGACTAGATCTTGAAACAGGTATGCTAGCATTTTTATTAAGATCATTTATTTCAGGGGCACCTGGGTGGCTCAGTCGGTGAGCATCTGCCTTCAGCTCAGGTCATGGTCCCAGAGTCCTGGGATCCAGCCCCGCATCAGGCTCCCTGCTTATGGAGAGCCTGCTTCTCCCTCTCCCACTCCCCTTGTTTGTGTTCCCTCTCTCACTATATCTCTCTCTGTCAAATAAATAAATAAATAAATAAATAAATAAATAAATATCATTTATTTCAGACTACTTTACAGATTTAAAACACTTAAGATTTTCGGACCATATTTAGGTCCAGGGTTCCAGAATTAGAGTCAGCATTTCTCTTTTTTTCTTCTTCCTTTTTTGTAATTGAGTATAATTCATATATAATATCATTTCAGGTGTACAATGTAATGATTTGATAAATGTGTATATTGCAAAATGATCACCACGGTAAATTTAGTTAACATTCACCAACTCACATAGTTATAAAAATAACTTTTAAGATCTATTCTCTAGCAAATTTCAAATACACAACACAGTATTGTTAACTATTAAAGTCAGCATTTCTAAATGAAGATATATGCAGTTTATTCTATTCTTCCCCCCCCCCCCGCCCCCAGAGAATTCACTTGGAATCAACTCAGCAGACCTACTTATTTGCGAGGTGCTGGACTGAAATCCACCTGCTCTACAACATGTCAGCTTGTCCCCTCAAGCCATCTATGAATAGCCATAACTCAAGCAGTCCTTTTATGGAATATTGAGAGCCTTCCACATACTCATGCATTTTTCTGTTTTTATAACAATGATTAATAGTCTTCCTTAGAAGGATCTGAGGCGTCAGAGGACAGAGAGAGGGTAGAGGGTGCTGGTGGCAGATGACACCAATAGGGGCATGAATGAGGGGCTCAGAGAAAGGAGGTGGCAAGGCAGATTGGACAGTGAATGAGAACAGATGGGGGTAGCTGGAAGGATCATTAAGTTAGATCAGCATTTCTTAGTCTTGGCTGCATAGCTGAATCACCTGGAGAGTTTAAAAACAGTCTCACACTTGGGTCCCACCCCTGCCACTTCTAACTTAATGGTCTAACTTAATGGCGACAAGGTGCAACCTGGGCATGGTAAAGTTTTTACAGTTCCCCAAGTGATCCTAATGAATGGCCAGTGCAGAGAACAACTGGGATAGGGTAATAATGTCTTTTAAAGATGGCAGCAAGTTAAGCACCTCTAACTGCTGGAAAATGGCGCCATAGAAAAGGAGCAACTGAAGCCCTTTATGGAGGCAGAGGTGAGGATGATTGACATCCTGGGAGGGAGGTGAGGGTAGTCAGCAAAGTAGAAGATGTGCTTAGAAATAAGAAGTACATCTTTCATTATGGCAAGAGAAAGGGAGACGCAGAGGGACGTGGATGGAGTCAGGGTTGCCAGGGTTGAGGTTCTGTGGGTAGGACAACAAGTGGGGAGGAGACTTCTCATGAGCCCATGTTCTCTCTGAATCAGAGGAAAGTGAGTGGGGGTGGCAGAAAGCTTGGCATTTGCAGGAGAATGGAGAGGACAGGGCAATGTTAGGTGCCTAGTTTATTAGAGGAGTTGAACTTACAGGGTCAGCGATACCTCAGGCTGATGGTTCTCAGCAGAATGTTAAGAAATGTGAAAAGAGTACTTTCCAGAGCATGAGGTTTACATTCTTCATACCATGTTGTTAGAAAGATTGAAAGTTGAGCAGCTTTGGGAAACACTGCCTGGGGGGGCATAGTTGCAAATTAACTAAAGAAATCCTTTGCATCCTCTAAATCCAAACAAATCAAACACAAACTTCCATTGCTATAAAAACATTAACACTAAAGAGACCATCAACAGCATTCTACATATTTTCTACATAAATTTTCTGTACTTTTATTATTGTTTGTTTCCCAAAGATGTTGCAGGATCTCCCTCCCCTGTATTGCAGGGAGATGTTTACAATGTGTTGTACAGCTTGAGATTCTCCCCATTTCCCACAGTTGTCTAGTCCCACACTCATTGCCTTTCTGATTTTATAATTGAGTGACTCGGTACTTGTGAAGACACAATCTGAGCATTCCAATGTTGTGGGAAAAAAGTTGCAAGAACAGAGGGATTTGCCAGGAGGTAGGACTGTTAGTGCTAACACAAGGAGTCCCAGGCAACTGGGGAGGGCTCTTCACTCCACTGCTCTCTCCCTTACAACAATCCCTAACTCCTTTATTGGTGACAGGTGCTTGTTCTCATGTGGCCTGAGAGACTAGCAGAGTGCGATGTTTGAGCTGGGAAGCCAATATGGTGGAAGGAGACAACAGGACTCCTTTGAAGACCACAGATTCTTCCTTTAGCTTCCTTCCGCTACATCTGGCTTCCTACTGTGGTGGAGTGAAGCACCCTGAAAGGGTTAACTCCTAAGACTACTGTCCCTTTTTTCTTTGATACCACTGTTCTTTTGACCTCTCTGTTCTTGACTTTTCTTTTCTTGTTTTTTGGAGCGGGGGTCTTAGAGCTAGTGGCCTCAGAAGACTTCCTCCTTTCCCAAACCACATTTCTTTTTTCCTTCATCCTCAGATAAGATAAATGAAATCAAATACATACCTTAAATGATCAGGCCAAAGCACTTTTTGATTAAAGAATTTTAAACAGAGACACCTGGGTGGCTCAGCTAGTTAAGTGTCTGCCCTTGGCTCAGGTCATGATCCCGGCGTCCATGGATCGAGTCCCACATCCTTTCCTTGTTCAGCGGGGAGCCTGCTTCTCCCTCTTCCTGCTGCTCCCCCTGCTTGTGCTCTCTCTGACAAGTAAATAAATAAAATATTTTTTAAAAAGAATTTTAAACATCTCAATACAAAAAAGGTGATTTGCTCTTTAGAAATGGAGAACCCCACCTGGACCCTTCTGCCCTTTGATAATATAAACCAGGTATTTACCAGGAAGAAACTCTCTTCTTTCTTCTTTATTGTGCTTTGCTTTGAAGCCAATTTTAAAATGATCTTCAGATGAAAAGTCACAGTCTTGAAGGAGAAGAGAAAACACTTTGTACATTAGACTGAAGAAATGAGTTTTCTCTGTAGAAAAGCACCCATGTTTGTTGATTTGATGAATGAATGAAGACAAAGCAGACTTTTTAATGATTGAAAGGTTTCTCCTTGCAACCCCCATTATTTGTTCTGCCTTCACTGAAATTTGGCAAGTATGTATATTGCAACCCTGGGTGTGAAGCTCTGGGCCGAAGCTATGGAGTGCACTAGGACAAGTAAGGCAAGGCCTTGGCCATAATAATCACTTAGACTTAACTAGGAGAATGTGGCAAGGTGAGGAAAGAAAATTACAGAGCAGAGAGAAGACCAGAACTTACTCCAGAATACTTTTTCCACAGCAACATGATGAGTCCATCCAATTATGATATAGAAAAGTATTAAACATGTGTGTGAAGGTTTGGAGAGAAAAAAAAGCAGAGTGAATAAATTCTGCAGATCTTGCAGATTCTCCCATAAGATCTACAAATTCCTTTCTAGGGAAAATAGGGTGACTCATATTTTGGTTGCTTTTGAAAGTTTTCCTAGGTTTCTTGTGGCTCATCCTCTGTGCAGAGGCTCGTGCAAAAAAAACATGAATCTGTCTCTGGGAGCCTTGCAGATTCCTGCGTATTTCTGATGTTGGTATTTTTAGAGCCAGACCAAATACATGACACCTTACAGAAAGCATCCCTGAATCCTTCTTGGCCGGAGTTCTTTTTTCAAAAGCTCTGTATTTATGACAGTCCTAAAAGTCTCTGCTACTCACTCTGCTCCCCGCAGTGGTCCCCCTTCAACTCCTCCTTCCCCGCCTTGCTCCTTTCCCAGCTATACAAACCTCTCAGGACTCCTGCTCCTAATAGCCAGCCCTGCCAGGTTGTTCCAGGATGCTGGAGAACTCCATTTAGTCTCACTTCCCACAGAGCAGACTTTGTAAGAGTCCTCTGGGAAGTGTTGTTCCCCCTCTCTGACTGATGTGGGAAAAAGACTATGGAACATTTCTGGCACAGAAAATTCTCCACTTTGTTCTACTTGCTAGTCCTTGGTGGAGATAATCTCTCTGGGACAGTTTGGGTAGCTGGGGGCAGATGGGACTCAAGCCAGAGTAGAAGTGAAATGGAGGTAAAGGGTGAAGAGGGGTTTGCTTTTCCATCAGTCAGTCCATTAGTGACAGCTGTGTAAGTTAAAATGAGAACCCCACATCATCTATGTTAAGATTTGATCTTGTTGAATGGCAACCTAAACAAATCTGGTCTTTTCCCGACGAGGCCAGTGTTAGAGCCTTCATGTTTAAATTTAGTTCTTGGCTTCTGACCACCCCCACTCTGACTATCTTGGGTCTAACAGAATGTGGTCATTTCCCCCTCACCTGAAACCTTGATACAATTTGTACCAAGGCAGTTTGTGTGACTGCTCTCATAAGGCACTTGCTTTGGGCCAATATGTCCACTCCAGGGCTCTGCCAAAAAAAATAATCAGATGAATACTTATACCTAATATAGATTTACTTGTAACAGTGAAAAAATAGGCACGATCTAAATGCCTACAAATCAAGAAATGGCTAACATTTTTTGATAAGTTATATGATGAAATATGTCTCTATCAGGGTATTAATATCAAAGGCTATTTAATAGCATAAATTGTGTCTAATTTTTCTTTAACTAAAATCATGAATGAAAATCCTACTTCAAATATATCAATTTTTATGTGCATATTTAAGTATATACATAGAAAATTGATATATTTAGTATATGTATATATGCATATATGTATATATACATATACACATGTTCTATGTGCATATATATGTATATATGTGCATGTGTGTTTATATATAACACACAAATACAACAATCACACACACAATTTGCCCCTGGATAGTAGAAAAAGGTATTTATTTATCTCTCTCCCTTTATTCATGAACTTAAATTTATTTTACATTATAAGGGAATAAAGATTATTGTAAAATAAATGAAAAACGACAGTGGTTCTTTGCATAATGACTGATGAAAAAGGAAGCTGGAAGAATGTAAATGGTTAGTAATATGGGAATGGTTAAATAAATGAAGGTATATTCATATGTCTGGCCCCAGGGTCCACTGATGGTCACACCTGCATTCAGCTCCTGACTCCTGAATGTGTAGGAATGTACCTCAGGCCCAGAATCACTCCCAGACTGCCCCTCCCAGCCCTCTCCTGATCCCGATCCGGCCACCTGTGATGATGTGACCGTTGACCTCTTGCCTGCTTGGACGTGACTGCCAGCATTTCTTCTCTGTTTAGAGAACCCCGCTTTTCCTGCCCTGCGGTTCAGCGGAACCGGCCCTCCCGCCCCCCATCACGTGTGGTCCTCACATACCAACTTTGCCAGTCAGGGACTCTATCCCCCTGGCCGTGGTTGGCTGGTTCATGGAGACAACCAGAATCCCTGCTGATAATGTCCTTCAGAAGCTACGAGGAAAACTGCTAACTCCTCCTTGGGGATCAAGATCTGTAAAGATATGCCTGAGAGTCTTATGACCAGATTTCTTTCAAAAAAAGTCCCCATATTGTCCGCAATGGAGAGAATGATACCACCGCAGATGAAGAGAGAGGAGGGAGAACTAATAAGAAAGTCCTAACGACATTGTTTGAGCCTCTGGATGCGGCGGTGACGGAAATTGTTTCCTCAGTTAATAAATTTCTCCCTTTCCTCCCTTCCTTCCTACTTCCTTGGTTATCTTTCTTTAAAAACATTTTTTTTTCTGATAAATTTTTTTTTCTTGAACTTGTTTGAGAAAGGGCTCTGTCAATTGTGGCTATAGTGTTCTGACTCAGTTACCCTCCCTTGGATTTGACGACCTGGTTTTTGGAAGCTAAACCACTCGCCTTTTTTTTTTTTTTTTTTTTTTAAAGATTTTATTTATTGGGCACCTGGGTGGCTCAGTTGGTTAAGCGACTGCCTTTGGCTCAGGTCATGATCCCGGAGATCTGGGATCGAGTCCCACTTTGGGCTCCCTGCTCAATGGGAAGCCTGCTTCTCCTTCTCTCCCCCTTGCTTGTGTTCCCTCTCTGGCTGTGTTTCTCTCTGTCAAATAAATTTTAAAAAATTTTAAAAAAGATTTTATTTATTTGACACAGAGAGAGAGAGATCACAAGTAGGCAGAGAGGCAGGCAGAGAAAGAGGAGGAAGCAGGCTCCCCGCTGAGCAGAGAGCCCCATGCGGGGCCTGGATCCCAGGACCCTGAGATCATGACCTGAGCTGAAGGCAGAGGCTTTAACCCACTGAGCCACCCAGGCCCCCCTACCACTTGCCTTTTGCATGCCAAGCAAGACTGGACTCTTTCTAGAGAAACTCTTGACTTAAAGGACCTTATTTTATATAGAATTTCCCCTCTATTTCTGGACGTCTTTTGTCCTTAGTGACTTTGAAATTTCTTTCCTCACTACCAGTAAGAGAGTGAGATCAGACATATACCATTTAATATCTTAGAAGCACTAGAAATTGTTTTGAAAGTATTGTTAATAGCCTGGAAAGATTCTTGTAATATATGACCTTAATTATTTTAAGTATGTAATAGCTAGTCACAGAAAAATACTAGAAGGAAATATATCAAAATAATAACTCAATGGTTATATCTGAGCGGTAATATTATAGGTGATTTATAGATTATATTTTCTAACTTTGTAAATGAATATGCAACTTATTTTGAGATTAGAAAATAATAGGAGTTACTAAAATAAATACATATATTATAATATATTCATCCACAGGACAATTTTGTAGTCATCAGAAAGAATATTTTGAAGACATTTCAGTGACACTGAAAAATGCTCATAATAGAATAGTTAGAAAGGTGGGAAAAACTATGTATAGCACTGATCTCAACTATTTTAATTATATGTTAAAAGATTTTTTAATTACAAATTTTTTATATATTTTAGACGATTTTTATTTTTAAATAATCTCAACACCCAGTACTCACAATCCAGAGTCCACGAGTCAAATGATCTGGTTGAGCCAATCAGATGCCCCTCAACTATTTTAATTATAGGTATGTAAATAGATGCATAGGAAATGACTGAAGAAATTGCTTCAAGGTATTAATAGTTGTCATCTTGGAATTATGAAATCATGGCTTTTGGTTCTTCTCCAACTTTCAGAATCAGAATTCTTTTTTTTTTTTTTAAAGATTTTATTTATTTGACAGAGAGAAACACAGCCAGAGAGAGAACACAAGCAGGGGGAGTGAGAGAGGGAGAAGCAGGCTTCCCGCTGAGCAGGGAGCCCGATGTGGGACTCCATCCCGGGTCTCCAGGATCAGGACCTGAGCCGAAGGCAGTCGCTTAACCAACTGAGCCACCCAGGTGCCCCAGAATTCTTTTATAATTATAGTAAAATAGGGGTGCTGCCCAGCTCAGTAGGGAGAGGATGTAGCTCTTGATCTCAGGGTCATGAATGCAAGTTCCATGTTGGGTATAGAGATTATTTAAAAAAATAAATAAATAAAAACTTAAAGAAATTATAGTAAAACAGTAGAAGTTTACTCTGGTGGAGAAGAGGTTTGAGAAGGCAACTAACTCTTCCTTACTCCTGTCCCTTTGAGAGTGGAAGCTCTGGACCTTTTCTCCTATTCCCAGGTCAAGGGCAGAAGTCCCCCCTGTCTTTGCTGAAGGAAGTAGTGAATGGGAATCAATATCTACTCTGGGCAGAAACTGAGGCCTTGTAACTTAGGAGATGATTCTGTCTATTTACAGCCAAGTTTTCCCTGCTTTATCTCCCAATTTAGCTATAAAACACACACACACACACACACACACACACACACACACACACACTTGTTTATTTACCAGCAATTAAAGCAGAATTTCTCAGAAAGGAAGGAGCTAAATCTGGGAATGTAGCAAAAGAAAAATATTTACATAACATATCTCAAATGCAAACCACGTTTTGCATTGTGGTAAGTGTTTTTTGTACATTTTCTCATTTACTCTTTCCAAAATCCCTGTGGGGGAAAAATATCATCATTTTCCCCGATTAATAGATTAGGCAAACAGAGTCTTAGAGAACTTTGAAATAACTTCACCAGTTCACACAGTC
The DNA here is from genome assembly GCA_004023965.1 of Spilogale gracilis. Lineage (NCBI taxonomy): Eukaryota > Metazoa > Chordata > Mammalia > Carnivora > Mephitidae > Spilogale > Spilogale gracilis. The sequence continues at coordinate 50,361 of PITA01000468.1, forward strand.
AAGAGGTGGTGGAAGTAGAATTGAAGCAAGGCAATCTTACTCTTTGCTGTTAACCAATATGTATATGGCAAAGTGTGGTAATATACACCATGATTTTTGTATTAACTCTAATGCTTTCTTAGTTGAGAATTGGTGAAGCCCTTGCAAAGGGTGGTTAGGGAGAAGTTTCTGTTCTTTTTCGGTGTTCATTATTATCTGATTCTGTACCATTTCTCCATGTTAACCTGTATAAGATTCATAACTGATATACAACAGAATGAAGATTCCTTTGGATCCGGGATTTTAAAAGTAATTGTAGGAAAAGCTCAACTTATCTGCAATTGATTAGAGCTCAGAGTTTAAATCCAGTGTTCATCAGTTATGTGTGTAGTTTTAGATGTTTCTGCTCCTACCAGCTACTGTATAGATCTGTGTAGGCAAAGAAGACAAGGAAGATTATTCTCTACTGTGCTCTCTGTGGAGCTCTAGACATAATTTCTTGTTTTCCCTCACTTTGTTCTGTGCTGCTGGGGTATGGAGCAATTTAAGAATCACCGCAGGTTTTGTGTTTGCTTTTGTTAGGGAGCAACATTTAATTTAAGACTTACCTGAATAAGTGATCTCCATTTTGCCAAAATTATTGCTGGTGTGGTGCTACTTTTCAGGGCTCTCACTGGAGTTACCATGGTCCTACTGTTGACTTTTTCATGTACATATGAGTGGGAAACCTTTTCCAAGGAGCAGAGAGGAACAGTGGAGTCAGTGCAGAATCAAAGAAGGGACTGTCAGAGAAGTGGGGAAAGTAGGGGTGGGGGGGAGAGTTAGGGACTCCTCCAGTTGCCTGGAGACTAGAGAAGGGGAATGTTCTAGAGGTTCTGGATGTATCCAATGATGCTAACTGTTGAAGACAGGTTAAATGGTTAAAAACTAAGCAGGAGAGTCTGGGTGGCTCAGCTGGTTAAACAACTGACTCTTGGTTTCAGCTCAGGTCATGATCTCAGAATCATGAGATCGTCCCCAAGTTGGGCACCATGCTGGGTGTGGAGTCTGCTTAAGATTCTCACTTTCTCTCTCTCTGCCCCTCCCCCTGCTCACACACATGTTCTCTCTCTCTCTCAAATGAATAAAATCTAAAACCAAAACTAAACAACTAAGGAGGGGCACCTCATTGTGTCAGTTCTTTAAGTGTCTGCCTTTGGCTCAGGTCATGATTCCAGGGTTCTGGAATTGAGCCCTACATCCGGCTCCCTGCTCAGAGGGGGGGGGTCTGCTTTTCCCTCTCCCTTTGCCCCTTCCTCTAATCATGCTCTCTCTCTCTCTCTCTCTCTCTCTCTCTCTCTCTCTACCTCTCAAATAAATAAGATCTTTAAAAAAAAAAAAAACCTCAGGAAAGAATGTTGGCTTGGGCAATAGAGTAGGTCATTTCTGGAGCAAATGCAGAAGAGATGTGGAAGTAGAATTTAGACAGCAATGTGGTTAGGAATGAGTGGGAAGTAAGGACCTGAATAATTCCAAGCAGATTCATTTTTCTTCTGCAGTGAAGGGCAGGTGGGAAGTTTAAGAATGTAACTGAGTTGAGGGAAAGGATGTGCATGCACAGGTGCATACAGGAAAGGAGACAGCTGGGCAGCTTTATAAGCTGAGCGAGAAGCAACACATCAAGAGAGCAGGGAGGAGGGAAGAATAATAAATATTCTTATTGAGAGCTGTTCCAGGCCCAGTGCTAGGTGATGGGACCTATGGATATGCCGTCATATTATTTGCTTTATTTAATGCACACGGCAACCTTGGGAGGAAAGCGAGTCTCAGAGAAAGTGAGTGATTTGCCCAAGATCACACAGCTATTATTTTGGCAGATGAAACCAACAGATCTTTCTGACTCAAAAGGCATATAAGTTCTATTCATGAAAGATAAAAAAGTATTTAGTGCAGAGAGGTCGTAGAAGAGGTAGCTGGAGTTGGAATAAAACACATGGGTTAGTAAGACAGAGGGTCACATTTACCCTAGAGGCAAAGGAAGATGGAATCAGAAAATACTGTAAAAGGGATGAGAACTGAATTTCATTTTATTTCGTGGATAAAAATAGCCTAGGTAGCTGGCATATGTATTCAGCCAGGTTCCTAGGAGACTATTGATGATTCCCTTAAGCTAATAGCGACAGAAGCATATCCTCCTCTTTTTTATCCCCTGATTGTGTCTGGTTTTGGTCATCCCCCAAATGATCTCAAATAGTATCCTGGGCTCTTCCATGACTGTATACTCCTATATTTCCTCCTTTTACCTGGCATTCCCTTCTTTATCTATGTATGAGTATGGAAATGGATACTGCTACTTGATTGGGAATAAATAAATACTGAGACTGAATGAATTCCATTCAAGGACTTGGTCTTTCAGCTTTTATCTACTAGACTGTTGTTAGATTACATTGGCTGGGGCATGTAAAATACAAGAATTTTTAGATAAAGTCTCCTAAAAAGATGAACAACAAATTACAACTGAGCTTTTACTTCATCTAAGCCATTCTAGTTGAAATCCATGACCTACTTTATCTCATGTTCTGTTGCCATAGCGCTTAGGTTAAATGTGTAACTAAAGAAATTGATTTCCAGTGCAAATCTTAATTTTTATTGTGCCCTGCAGTGCTGCATGGATGATGTATGTGTGATAAGTCTCTCATTTAGAAGATTCTGGGGGGAGTTTTGAGAGTTAAAGTATTATGGGCTCTATCTGTGGATATTAAGATAATACATTTTCTGTAGATGTGTATCATTTAAAAAATAAGGGACTTTATGAATATCCTTAGGCACAAAAGAAACAGGATTTTCTGACTGCTTCAGAAACACTCCCCAATTTACATGGGTCAATCAGTATTTGCTAAAAAGGAAAACAGTATTTGTCTTGGAGACTATAAACCTCAAGCTCAAAGACAAATGCTTGTCCCTCAAATGTTTTAATGCTTTGTCTGATTTAAAAATCGATTCTACAGTAAAGTGAGCATTTAGAGTTCTCAGGACCTTATCTTTATTAAAAATAATAATAATAACCCAGCTGGCAAATATCTGTCCATGGCAGGGTATGTGTTTGGTGGGCGGGAGAAGAGGCCTGGCCAAGTCTATGGGGACAACATTCCCCAGCATTCTCTGTAAATGGGCACATTTCTTTTTGAATGGTGAGGCTTTTTTTTTTTTTTTTTTATGATGGGGTTTTTATTTTTTTTATTTATTTATTTATTTATTTATTTATTTATTTATTTATTATTGTTACTTAAATTTTTTTTTCCAGTATTCCAAGATTCATTCCCCACACCCAGTGCTCCACGCTTTAGGTGTCCCCAGTACCCACCACCAGGCTCTTTTCATTATGCCTGTCCTAAGGGAATATCCTAAGTGCTGAGAGCAATACAAGTGTCTTTTGTTATGTCAATGACTTTCGGAAAGCTACTAGGTAATTCAAGAATGGGTGCTGCTTGCCCGGGGAACTGATGATGTTTAGAGGGTTAGACCTTTCAGTCCCATCCCCCTGACCTCTGGGGAGAAGAGTAGGGCAGGAAGTTGAATCAATCACCAGTGGCCAATGATTTAATCAATCAAGCCTCTGTAACGGAGCCCGCATAAAAATCCAAAAGGAGAGGGGTTGGAAAGCTTCCAGGTTAGTGAACTGGAACGCTTCCATGTGCTAGCCCCAAAGTCCACGGGGACTGAAGCTCGTGTTCAGGACCTTGCCCTAGGTGTCTCTTCACTGTTTTCATTTATACCCTTTACCATCCTTTGTAATAAACTGGTAATCTAGTGGGTATACTGGTTTCCTGACTTCTGTGAGCTGCTCTGGCAAAGTAATCAAACCCGAGGAGGGAGTTATGAAAGCCTCCAATTTATAGCGGGTTTGGCATCTGAAGTGGGATCAGTCCCCCGGGGCTGAGCCCTTAACCCGGCAGATCTGACCCCGTCTCCAGGTAGATAGTGTCAGACCTGAGTTCAGGTTGTGCAACGCCTTGGTCAGTGACAGAGGAGAACTGAGTTAATTGCTCGGTGGTATGGGAAAACACTGCAACACTTCAAACATTTTTTCCTACACTGAATGCATTCAAGTCTCCATAAATCTGGGAATTTATAAGGGCAGATTAAGCCCCAAACCTGTGTTTGGCTTACATAATTCACCTACTGCAGTTCTAAAAGGAAAAGAAACCCTATTTCCTCTTACTCTCAACATTTCTGACATCAGAATGTGGGTTTTCCACCCTAAGCTATTCTCTAATTTTCAGTGGACACCAAATGGCTGTCCCAGAGTTTCACTCAATTCTGACACCGACTGCCTGGGGTTAGCTAAGACCTCACAGGTTCAGGGTTCAGTCCCATAAGAATAAAGCCCACACCAGACACTAAGCTTGAATCCCAAATAATCATTGGTGCTTCTGACCAACAGGCTAAAATCGAGGGTCCCCACAGCCCCCTCCTCCGGTTCGATAATTTGTGGGAATGGCTCCCAGAACTCAGAAAAGTGCTACACTTAAGATTTACTGCTCTATTATAAAGGATACAACTCTGGAACAGCCAAATGGAAAAGATGCATAAGGATAAAGTATTCAGGAAAAGGCACAGACCCACCAGGCTTTCTCTGGGCCCTCCACCTTCTCAGCAGAGGTTCTCTGAATCCCATTGTTAAGGGTTTTTATGGAGGCCTCCTTATGCAGGGATGATTGATTAAGTGATTAGTCATTGGTGATTCAGCCTACAGTCCCTCTTTTCCCCCGGAGGTGGTGATGGAGTGGGGTTAAAGTTCCGAGGCTCTGTAATCCCCAGGTTGGTTCCTAGCACAACCAGCCCTCATCCCCCAAGAGGCAGTTCATTAACATAAACTCGGGTGTGGTTGACAGGAGCTTATAAAACAAAACAAAACAAAACAAAACAAAACAAAACAAAACACAAGAACTGCTTCTCTCACTCCTATCACTTAGGTAATTCCAAGGATTTGGAAGGTTCTGTATGAGGAAGCTGGGCAGAGACCAAGTACATATTTTTTTTTATTATGTCAAGGTTACTTGTCTGGATGATGTTTGCATTTGATTTTGTTCCCTTTGCCTTAAACATTTTGAGGAAGAGGTGATAAATTGCTAAGTTACATTGAACACAATTATTCATCTTTTCCATTTGTATGTAAAATATATTTATTTCACTGTATTTCTAACTTGTTTTCATTTTTGAAGTGTTTTTGCTTCATTGCAGTTGTTCACGCTTACAGAGGGGAATGAGAAAGCCCTGAGGCCCTTTGAGCATCTAATTTCCCTTTTTTTAATTTATGGCTGCAGGTGAATTATGGTTTACGGTTTCCACCTCTTAATTGGCTGTTTCTGTATACCTCTAACAACTGTGTTTCTTTCTGACACGTATTTCACAGTCTTTGAGACAGACTCTACTCCGAGAGCCCAGGCTTGCTCACTGAGGTTTGCCTAGTGGTTTGGTGCAGGATCCTATCTGGGCAAGGTTGTGCCAGTCAGAGCTGCATGGCAACTGGCCCACAAGAAACTACCCTCAGCTCTTTGCTCAATATGGGGTTTTGGGGAGCAAGCAGTTAGACCTTGAGACTGCTGGTACAGAGGAGACCAGAACTCATGTATAATTAAGAGCACACATCCTACAGTCGGATTGCCTGGGTTTCATAACTTGACTCCACAAATTACTGGTTGTGGGCTCTTAGGTGAGCTACTTTATGTATCTGTGCCTCCATTTCCTCATCTGAGAAATGGGGATAATAATACATAGTATTGCTGTAAGAATTAAATTAGATGATACATCAAGAGCCTAGCATAGAGCAGGATGTATAATACTCAATAAACACTGGTTATTATAATCATAATTATGAATGTTATTTGGATATTTCTAAGGCTCTAGCACAGTACCTTTCACATAGTAGCTTCTCAATAAATCTCAGCTGAATGAAGAGATGAACCAATGTATTATTCACATGCCAGTGTCTGAAATATGTCATTTGGCTGAATAAATCATCTCCCAGGTGAGACTTTAAAATATTATGCCTAGATACTAACAGAAGTGTTTAATCTCTTCTTTCAAAAATCATTTCCATAATGAGGTTTTCATTTCAAATAGACTTCGTATAATGAAGAGCTTCTCTCTGCCCCTCCTACCCCAGAGTAACCCATGATGATTCATTTGTTATTTTTTTAAGACTTTATTCATTTAAGAGAGAAAGAGGGAGCACAAGCTGGAGGAGGGTCAGAGGAAGAAGGAGAATCAGGCTCCCTGCTGAGCAAGGAGCCAGATGCAGGACTCCAACCCAGGACCCTGGGATCATGACCTGAGCTGAAGGCAGACATTTAACTGACTGAGCCACCCAGGCACCCTTATCTACTATTTTTCATAAGGTCCCAGTGAAAAGCTGTACTTTTCTTCACTGGCTAGGCAATTTGCAGTGTCTGTCACAAGAAAGGTATACTAATTTTTAACTTGTTGGATTTTCTTCCACAAAGCCATCAGCCGTGAACAAGATAAATTCGTTATCCTTGTCCCTGCCAGTAATAAATATCATTTCTTTAAATTTTGCTCTCTTTCCCCATTTTTCCCCAATTTAAATATGAAGTGATGGAAATGTTAAGCCTTAAATTCACAGATCAGAATCAAGCTGGGATAGAATCAAATCCCTTCAGTTCCTTCATAGATTTGAACTACATTGAAATGGCCAAAATATATTGTAATCTTTGCCTAGAATTTATTGCATACTCTTCCGTCTGTTTTTTCAGCACACATTTTACTCTGTTTGCCTAACTTGCCATGGACACATATGCCACATATAGATGACACTTAGATTATGCTGTTCTTCAAAAGGAACTAGATTGCATTTGAGAAAACACTGTTCTAGTACTACTAGTGTGCTATCTTCTTGTCTTCATTGTTACCATCACCAAAAAAACCTTCTTTGTGTTTAACATCATTGGTTACACATTTCCTTATCTTATTCTTTACCTTACCCTATAAAAAATTTAAATGCCTACTATTTTAGATTCTCTTCTGTTTATCTTTATTATCTTTAGTTTTTATTCTTGATTTGCAAAGTGTATTAATTCTCAGCTACCTCCTTTTAGTCATTTCAATTTTAATTTTTTTTTACCTACTTAACATTTCAAACTTCTATCTTTCCTATTTTGTTTACATACTTTTCTCAGGTATAAGTCTTCTTGATTTCATCATTGTTTCTTATTTACTTTTAAATACATTGATTTTTGTCCCTTTTGATCTTACAGTTTTCTGACTTTATCTTTTTATATCCTTGGTTTTTAAAGAGTAAATTAAGGTATAGAAACAGATCCAAAAGGTTTTGCTGATGAAGTGGTCACAGATGGAGAGGGAAAGAAAGGCATTAGTGTTGACAACTAGCATTTTAGTCTGAACAAATGGGTAAAATATGGTGTGATCTGTGACAGTAGAAAAAACTGAGAGGAAAACATGTTGGAAGAGAAAGAGTTTCTTCTCTCTCACCACCATTGCATGATAAAAGAGCGCCGTACCATTTTAAAAGGATGTACTGCAGATATTTTTTAAATGAATACTTAAGTTTCTGAAAAAAATCACTAGGTGATCTCTATTTTTTCTTTCTCATTTTGCTGTTATTAATGAAGACTTCTCGTATTTATATGAGAGATTTATATGTCAGGAAAACTCACTATGGTACCTATATAGAGACTAGACTGATAAGTTGCAGACAGAAAACTCATATAGAATGGAAACTATGGAGGCCAACTGCAATTTGGATGAAATTAAGATGAAAGATCTACTAATCTGTTGATAGGGAAGCTGAAGGTTGGAGAAGTTTGCCTGTTGCCAGGAATGTAGATGAAAGAAGTTTTTGATATGAATGAAGTTGAGTATTTTTTTTTTAAAGAAAGAGTGATAATGCAATGAGTTAAAGCTGGTATCGGCTTGTTTTAATGGGCATATTCAATTTTCTAAGCTTCAGAAGAGGCCTGTTTAGACTATGTTTTTTACTTGGTATCATGTTTTGTTTAGCATGGCTGTGGAGTCCACATTAAAGATTGAGTTGAAATGAATTGTGATTTGTAAATGTATTAGACTCATGTTAAATATTTATCAATGAGACCAGGAGCTCCTTAAAAGCCAAAGTCCTTCTTTTTCTTGAAAAAGTAGGCGGTGATTGTGTTGAAAACAGTCAACGCCCTGGAGACTAGCGCCACTGGGCTGTCACCCCCAGGGTCTTCACCCGTAAAATAGGAACAACAATGTGCCCGTCAAAGATTTCTAGGATATTTAATGAAGTAATGGATGTGTAAAGGAGAAAGGACTTCACGTCTTTGTTTAGCTATACCTATCTTTCTTCACTTCCTGGCCCAGTGCTGGGTACAGGCGGGTGATACGAACCGTACTCTCGTTCAATGACTGACTGACTCGAGGCCAGAATATCTTCCTATTTGGTAATTCCAATGAAATGGAAAGCATGACGGCACCCGTAAAGTGGAACGCGAATAAAGTTTTCCTTATCAAAAAAGACAAATCCCCGCCTTCTTGAAACTGAGTTACCAAGAGGCTGGCCAAGAACCCGGAAGTCTGGACGGCTTGCCGAATCACGCCGGGAAACGTCCATAGCAGGGGCCAATCCTGGGCAGGCTTACTCTCGCGCCGCGCCGAGTCCCGCCTCCGCGCGTAGCGGTGACGAGTCGTTAGTGGATACGGCGGCCACGGGGGCGGTGCCAGAGGCGTTTACCCAGCTCCGCCTTCCAGGCTCGAGGCTCCGGTCTACCATGGCTCCGAAAGGCGCCTCCAAGCAGCAGTCCGAGGAGGATTTGCTTCTGCAGGATTTCAGCCGCAACCTCTCGGCCAAGTCCTCCGCTCTCTTCTTCGGGAATGCCTTCATCGTGTCCGCCATCCCCATCTGTGAGCGCCGGGAGCAGGCGGGCGGCGGAGGCAGCCGACGGGCCGGGCTGGGTGGGGGACGTGGCAGGGCCCGGCCGACCCACGGGACTTAGCGCTGGGGCCTTCGGCCGGCGGCTGGCCCCAGCTTGTCCAGAGCATGGGGATAGCACGTAGTTTCTGTGGGCCTCTGTGTGTTCGACGGGAGAGTGGTGGGAGGAATCACAGGAAAGTCACCTGTGGCTCCACTCCCAGAAATTGTGATTTACTAGTTCTGGGATGGCGGCTCCTAATCTGCAAACAGTCTGGTTAAGATTTTGTGTTAACGCTCATGCATATGTAATCTGCCGTGTCCTCCCCCCCCCCCCAGTTGTTTGCTGTTAGGAGCTTTCAAACTTTATCGTTTACTTATTTTAGAAAAACTAATGAATTAGGACAGAGTCAAATGCCCATTAACCCTCGAATTGGATAGAAGTATAGCTTTAGGTGAAGCACTTCACACTGTTAACATCGTTTTCCTAGTTTGGTGAGAGAGGTTGCACCAGTGCCAAGAGCGGGCGCTCTAACTTGTTTAAACTTCTTAATGTTATTAGGACAATTCTAGAATTCTCACATGGAAGAATTTTGCAGACTTGGGCAACGTTGTTTTTATAGCCCAGGTTTCCTGAATTTGAAACTCCTGTCGCACACTGCTGCGCATTTGTTAGGCAGTTAAATCAAGATTCATTTTCTCTTGGCCTTTTAAATCCTCACTGGCGGCACAGAGCACTGCCTTGATTTCAGAGAGCCACGTCAGCATGTAAAACTATGGCTTGGGACTGCACGTGGAGTTTTGGAAAAGCCCTTACTTAGCCTAATAGTACCCTGATGAATAAAACCTGAAGTCTGAATTGATTTTTTTTTTTTTTTTTTGGATCCAGAGTTAATTCTCATTTTAGAAGAAGCAGAAGTCTCATCTGGACTAGTAAGGGGAAGGTTCTGTTTTTCAAGTTTTCTGAGCTGGGGAAGTTTGAGACTAACTTTATCATTTCTGAAGATCCTCTTATATAGTGTTAGATGTCCTAACCTGGACTGTATTTTATAGGCTTAGCCATAATTAATTGAGCAGGCCTTTGTAACTGAGTGGTAACATTTTGTTCCTTTTTGTATTCCCCTCCCCCTTCTATCTTAATTCAGGGTTATATTGGCGAATATGGCATATGGATCTTATTCAGTCTGCTGTTCTCTATAGTGTGATGACCCTAGTAAGCACTTATTTGGTAGCCTTTGCATACAAAAATGTGAAATTTGTTCTCAAACACAAGTAAGTATATTTCTCAAATGAAAGTATGTATTACATGTTGCACTTTTATATAGAAGGATGTCTTAAAGACCATTTGTGTGTCTTGTTTTCAATAAGTATCAATTTGAGCCATATTGTATATAGGCATATTAATGGTATAAATAATTATTAACTAAGTAAAGCAAAGACAGTGCTTCTGACACTTAAAGTAGGTTTTGAGAGTGAAATTAGGACAGTTGACCACTAGCCTTAATCATGGGGTTTATCAGAAAAACAAACCACCGAGTAAATTAACATTGCTGAAGCCAAATGAAATTCTTTCTGGAAATAGCAGTTTTAGTTCTCCGTGTACATTTTTGGACATGAAAGAAGTTGTTATTTTTTTTTTTTAACTCTGACATTTTTAATGCTAATTACATTTTTTCTAAAGTGTGTAAAAATGTAAAGGATTATCATATTTCCTCTAATTTAAGATCACACGTTATATAAATCCTTCCTAAGTTTGTAGTTTCTATGTTAGGCTCTTTATGCTAACAGGGAATAGAAACATGTTGAGATGAGGGGCATCTGGGTGGCGCAGTTGGTAAAGTGGCCCACTCTTCTTTTTGGCTCAGGTTGTGATCTCAGGGTCCTGACATGGAGCCCCGTGTAAGGCTCCACGGTCAGTGGAAGTCTGCTTGAGTATTCTCTCCCCCTGCCCCTTCCCCTGCTTTCAGGTGCGCACACTCCCTCCCAAATATATAGATCTTTAAAGAAAAAGAATAATAGAAACATGTTGACATGATCCCAGCTAACGGGGATTTATTGTATGAAGAAATGGCCTCAGCATCTTCTCTGCTTTGTTGTCTTGGATCCAGAGGAGCTCAGGTTCGTGTGACTGCCTTTCCGCTAGACCAGCAGAGTGATCATCTTTATCATCTTTCTGCTTGGCAGCCCTCTTCACCAACTGCCATTCGGTTTCAGCCTGTCTTGGACTCTGCTGTTCTGGTCTGTCTTGTGAGGTGTGGTCATCTGTGGATAGTGAAGCTCTCAGATGTGGGCACTTTGTATGACCTGTCCTTTGTGATATCCTTGGAACTCACTCCTTTTGAGACTTGATGTTTTTTTACGTTTTCTACATATTTTTTTTCATTAACCTTTTTGGAATTAGAATTATGGTTTTTTTACCTCCTCATTTCTACTCTGGGCTTTCTGAGGGCCACTGCATGTGTTTTGTCCCTTCAGACAGTTAACCGTATGTTTAGTTGAGTAAAATTTTAGTTACTACTGACTTGATTTAATCGGTTCTCTCAGAGTGGAATTACTTTTTGTTAAAATCATAGTTTTGACTTAATATTAAATACCGCCACTCATATCGAAACTCCTACAGTTTTACAAGATGTGTTAAAGCTTAAAGACCCAGGAAGATGCAGAGTATGGGTAGATGTTCATAGTAAAGGGAAGATGGCTTATGTGATGATAGTCCAGATTTCAGTCCCATCTCTGCCTTTCTTAAATGTCCAGCCTTGGGCATACATTTCATCTTTTTAGATGTCGCATTTCTGAACTGTATGATGGGGAGATTAATGGTACCTCACAGGTGGCAAAGATCAAACTAGATAATACGGGTGACATGTAAGGTATAGTGTTGGTGCATGTTTATGTGCACGTCAGAGCGATTGAGGGTGAGAGAGCCCATAGGAATTTTTTTAAGGTTGCATGACTTTTTAAAAAAAAGTTTGCAATGATGTTTTTCTTTAAGAAATTAAAAGATTTTTTTTTCCCTTTTATTCTGGAAAGGTTCTGAAATATGTTAAAAAAAAATGGAGAAGAAAGACAGTTGATTTTGTGGGTTATCTCATTTGGCTGAGTGCTGGGCCACAGGGTGACCTTTGTCTTGTTTTAGAGCATTCAGCACTGAGACTGACTTACTAAGAGCCCTAAGACAGGGTATGACTGCCTGAGTTGTGATAAACCTAACAGGTTGTTAGAGGTCTGTTAGGCAAAGATAGAATTTTAGATCTAGAAGAGAAATTAACTTGTTAATCGGGTTTGGTCTCTTCAGGAAGATTTATCCTGTGAACAGATGATTGACTGTCTTAAAGATACTTGGAGAAAGCCAATTGTTTTAAAAATAGTTTATTCCTGTGTCCTGCTATCCTGATGGGCTGTGTGTGTGTGTGTATATTTTATTTCCCCTCTCTTCAGCTCAGAAATGTTTCTGCTATAAACCACATCCATTTATCATTAGCTGGCCTCTCAGAATAAAGTAGTCTTTTTTTTTTTTTTTTAAAGTGGTCTTATGCTAAGTTCAAGAAACCTTTATTGAGTTCCTGATCTGCTAGAGAGGTTCAGAAATGAGTCTCTGCCCTTAAGAACAGAACTTTTTTTTTTTTTTTTTTAAGATTTTTTATTTATTTGACAGAGATAAACATAGCCAGAGAGGGAACACAAGCAGGGGGATTGAGAGAGGGAGAAGTAGGCTTCCCGCCGAGCTCCCTGCTCGATGTGGGACTTGATCCTGGGTATGGGATCATGACCTGAGCCGAAGGCAGTCGCTTAACCAACTGAGCCACCTAGGCTCCCCAAGAACAGAACTTTTACATAATAAAATGAATCAGGTGAAGTTCATCTTTGGGAATTTGTGTTTAATTTGTATCCCAGAAGCTGTTGTGGTTAAAGGAAGGTTGAAAACTATTGACTTGAATGATACTGGGTTATCTTTTCAGGAATCCATCCTGATTTCTCCACACCTTTCCTTGGTACAGTGACCAGAACTAAATACAGCATAGTAATGAGGGATTAATTCATTGAACATAGAGTGAACAAATTTCCACATTCCACTTTTTGTTGCTATTATTATAGCTCAATACTGTGTTGAACATTTTCATAGTGGGACTATATAGGTAATTGTTAGATTTTGCTTGTATCAGTTATTTTTCTTCTGTAATTATGGCTAACCAGTTTCTCCTATATTATGAAAAATACACCATGTTGAATGTAAATGTCTTGAACTTTGAGAGGCTTTTTATATTTTGTCGTAGGTTAAATTTTATCCTCTCTTTCACTAGCAATCTCATCAGATAAAATTCACCTTACAGATTTTTCTGATGAATATCCTTTTTTTTTGGACTGTTCACTGAAGATTCTGATCTGATATCTTGAATAATACTTTTAGTTTTTCTGGCTGATTCCATATTATCTTTTGGTACAAACAGTGGTTCATTTAGTTAAAAGTGGTGTGGTTGATCCCTGACCTTGTGTTATTTATTTTTAGTGAAATTGTTCATTGAATAGAGCTAAAAGTATTACTTTAATATGTTAGAGCTGTTAATTCCCTGTTATATTTTTATTTTTTTATGATTCTGCTTTGTAATTTTTTAAAAACATTTTATTTAAATAAGTTAATTAACATATAATGTATTATTGGATTCAGAGGTATAGGCCTCATTACTTCGCATGCCCTCCTTAATGTCCATCCCCCGATTAGCCCATCCCTCCACCCACATCCTCTCCAGCAACCCTCAGTTTGTTTCCTATGATTAAAAGTCTTATGGTTTGTCTCCCTGTCTGGTTTCTTCTTGTCTTATTTTTTCTTCTCTTCCCCTACGATCCTCTGTTTTGTTTCTTAAATTGCATATATCAGTGAGATCCTATGATAGATGATTGTCTTTCTCTGATCGCCTTAGTTCACTTAGCGTAATACCCTCTAGTTCCAGCCACATCATTGCATATGGCAAGATTTCATTTTTTTGAGGGCTCTGTAATATTTCACTTTATGTATATACCACATCTTCTTTATCCATTCATCTGTCGATGGACATCTAGGCTCTTTCCATAGTTTGGCTATTGTGGATGTTGCTGCTATAAACGTTGGGGTGTAGGTACCCCTTTGGATTACTACATTTGTATCTTTGGGGTAAATACCCAGTAGAGCAATTGCTGGGTCATAGGATAGCTCTATTTTCCACTTTTTGAGGAACCTCTGTACTGCTTTCCAGAGTGGCTGCACTAGCTTGCATTCCCACCAACAGTGTAGGAGGGTTCCCCTTTCTCTACATTCTTGCCATCAGTTACCCTTATTTAAATAAATATTTATTTGCCAGAGAGCGAGAGAGCGTGACTGTGCACATGCACAAGTGGGGAGAAACAGGCAGTGGTAGAAGCAGGCGCCCCACTGAGGAAGGAGCCCCATGAGAGACTCAGTCCCAGGACCCTGGGATGATAACCTGAGCCAAAGGCAGACATTTACCATGCTGAGCCACGCAGGTATCCTCCCCACCGCACCCCCTGCTTTTTTTTTTTTTTTAAGATTTTATTTATTTAATCGACAGAAATACAGCTAGAGAAGGAACACAAGCAGTGGGAGTGAGAGAGGGAGAAGCAGGCTTCCTGCCAAGCAGGGAGCCTGATGTGGGGCTGGATCCCAGGACTCCAGGATCATGACCTGAGCCGAAGGCAGTCGCTTAACCAGCTGAGCCACCCAGGCTCCCCTTTCCCCTTTTGTTTTTTAAGCCTAGTTTAGTTTTATTTACTGGCATTGAGATCCTGGTTCATTTATCAAGGCCTTACTAAATTTATCTGTTGAACAGATAAATAAGCTAAAAAAAATGGGGTTACAGTGATTTATAACTAAATTGTGCTAAAAGCATTTGACTTACTTCCATATTAAATACCTAAACTTTGGAAAATTATCCTTTGTAAGTGAGTGTCAAAACCTGTAACTAATAAACTCTATCTTGGGAGTTCTTGAACCCTCTTTTGGGTCTTACAATATAATAAACTTGGAATTTTCTGTTAAGATTATTTCTTGAAATGTAAAGTATCCTATAGTTGCCAATACAAAATATGAGTACAGAGTGTTTCAGGTGGTGTGATGTTCATATCTTGGAGCATGTGGAAACTTTTTTTCCTTTTTTTCCCCCAGAGTAGCACAGAAGAGGGAGGATGCTGTTTCCAAAGAAGTGACGCGAAAACTTTCTGAAGCTGATAACAGAAAGATGTCTCGAAAGGAAAAAGATGAAAGGTTGGACTTCTAAAGCCTTGGAGATAATCCAAAAAGGGGATACTTTGTAGAAAATTCAGTTTCTGGTTTCTGCCTGGGGAATGGAATTGCCTGAAGTTGAAAGTGGAAGACAGTAGGGAATAACAATCACACTGACATTTTGAGTGTTTTACTACCACCAGATGCTTTTGTGTTATACATAGTTCATTTATTTGTTTCTTAAAAGAGCTCTGTGAGGTAGGGCTATTATTTCCAATTTACATCTGAAGAAACTGAGGTACAGAAAGCTTGGGTAACTTGTCCCAGGGCATACATTGGTGCGTGGTGGTCAGTCTACAGGAAGAAGAGGGCAGTATGGCTTGAGAGCTTGTTGTCTTAAGGGCTCGTCTTAAGGGCTCTCCTGGAGTTTCGGAGCCGCCAGAGCCTCATCCTGTGCTGGCTCTGCCCCTCAACAGCTATGTGACCTTGAGCATATCACCTCCCCCCTCTGGGCCTGAAGGGTTTACACATCCGTGTTGGCATTCTTAGGTGGTGGTGTTTCCATTCCTAGGGACAGCCAGTTCTTGGTTATCTGCGTTGGTTGGGAAAAAGAAAACAACTTGGTTTCTCTCCTGTTGCCCAAATCTGTGCCACATTTGTTAACCCTTACCCCTCAGTTTTTCCCTGCCACCCGCTCTTAGAAGGCTTAATAGTCTAATATCTGAGTAACAATGGTCTCTGAATGATTGAATAAACTGTGCTTAAGAGCTGTTACGTGGGTTTAATACAGTCACGGGTTGAGGTGGTTTTTATAGATCTTAAGTTTTAGTATCTACAGAGTGCTTTGTGAAATGGAATTTCACTCACTTCACCTCAGAAAGACTTTGTGGAGACTTATCATATTAAAGTGCATGTGAAATAAAGGAGGCCAGCCTTGAAAGAGCAGAAACCTTTAAAAGTAAGAAAAGCTGCGTGAACAAGAACCTCAGAGTTAGTTACAGCAGTTGAGCACTGAATTTAGCTCTGAGCTTCCAGGGGTCAGGGGAAGTATCTGAGGTCGTACACTTTCATTGTCTGATGAGAAGCAGCATGTAAGTCCTTCTGAAAAGAAACTTTCCTGGCACTGAATCTTGGACTTTATCAAGTGGATCCTTATTTGAGGGGCACTGAGTAACTTAACAGTGTCTTCTACAGTGGTTTTGAAAAGGCACTAAAATATTATAGAAATGATTATCTCCTATGGATCCTTTATAAAAACTGATGGATACAATGTATATTTTTTAAGATTTTATTTATTTTAGTTTTCTTAAGTAATCTCTACACCTAATGTGGGGCCCAGACTCACGACCCAGAGACCAAGAGTTGCATGCTCTACCAACTCAGCCAGCCAGGTGCTTCCTGAAGGGCACAATATTAAAATAATGACAGTGAAGGCCTTTTTTCGGGGAGCATCTTTAATGGGATCTGGCTGCATAGCTTCCTGTTTGTAAATTTTTGCGTGGTGATAGAGGTGGGGAATCTAGGACACTTTTTAAAAATCTCTTTACTCATTTATAGTATTAGAAAAGTGGTTCTTAAATTGGAGTGTGCATCACAGTTACCCAATTTCAAAGTCTTGTTACAGCTCCATAGGTTTTAGGTGATGAATTGTAGCACAGATGGCAATTGGATCTCCTCTGCCCACTGCAGATTTCTGCCGGATTTGGTCTGGCTCTTGTTCTTGATTCTGGGATAGGTCTCAAGAGTTTTTCTCAGCATGTTATTCAGGTAGTCGCTACTGCTAGATCAGAGTTGGAATTAGAAATGAAATGTCTTTGCCATTGGCTGGATCAGTATTTCAAAGAGAAGGAAGTGTAGGTATTGTGGGTACATAAAATGCGGAATGTCAGAAGGTCATAAAATTTCTGTTCTTGTCATCAGTAGGAGTTTGTGCTGTTACTATTTTCACAAAAACCACACTGGATAAAGTTTATCTAGGTGTTTACTCATGATGGATTGGTAACTGCGACCAGGACTCCTATTAAGATCTAGTATTTTTCTCCCTCAAAAGTAAGTTGTTTCAAGAGATTTAAGAGAAGGCTTATCAACATCTCTTTGCCTAGATGTTTATGTCTCAAAGCTCTCACTTACAGTCCTTTTGAATATGTGCCCCATGCCACTTTGAAACTGTTTTGCCCTCCATTCAAGGTTGGACATTAGCTGAGGAGAATCCAGAATTCATTAATATTTATCACAGGGTGTGTGTGTTATTTCTTCTTGACTTATTACTGATGATCTGTCATTTAGTATTATGTGATTATAACAGTTCTTGAGTTTGGTCTCAGTCTTTCTCTTGTAGGAGGTGCTTCTCAGAAAAATGACTCCTTGTGAGTGCTCTCCCAAACTAGATACCTTATCAGTGAAACTTTGGCAGAACTATTGCTGTTGGGGGCGGTGGGGGGCGGTGGGGTGGGGGCTCTTCATTTTTTTTTTTTCCTAAATGAACCAGGATATGGTTGGGCTAGAGAAAGTTGTTTTGTTTTTTTTTTTTAATTGATTTTTTAATTTAATTTTATTTTTCAGTGTTTAGAGAAAGTTCTGGAAGCTGTCCAAGGCAGTGTGTACACTAGGACAACACCTGGTCATGTTGGGAGCTAGGGTAGCTTAAAGCAGTGAGCCCCTTTTTTCATCAGAACTGTTTTGAAGATGGTTCTGATTCAGGGCATGACAAAGAGTCAGGGAGGAGTGCTCCTATGGAGGTGGGATAAGCTAAGCAACCATGGTGGAAGCGTGCTAATAGCCTGTTTAAGGAACCAGTCTCTGTTGGGTCTTGTACCAGGGTCTTAAAAACAGGGCCCCTTGCTCTGAGTGTTTTCTAGCACTATGGGCTATGCATCTTTCCGAGATGGTGGTGGCTTTGATCACTGTTAAGCTGGTATAATGTATTTCCTTTCCAATTCTAAGTCCCCATATGTTTTTAAAATTTACATTTAAACTGCTCTGAAATCAGGAGTTTTGTGGTTGATGGCTGCATTTAATGTAGTATCCTTTATTTCTCCCAAACTTACAGTAAATATAGAAGTTTTATTAAGTTGATGGTATCCATAGAATCAAGGGGCTATGACATATTAGAGAACCACAAACTTCTTGTGATGAAATTAAATTCATTTCATTTATCTCCTTTACAGTCCAGCTTATTGACTTTGGATTAAAACATGTGGTGGATAAAATGCAGCAATTGCCAATGACATTAGACATAGTGCTGCCCTTAGGATTGGTGGAGGGGGTTATCTGGCCCCACAGTATTGGATCTTTGGGAAGGACAAAAGATGTTTTCAGTGGTGATGGCTTTCAACCTTTTTGATAATAATCCACAGTAAAGTACTTCACCTTTCGACCAAATACACTCAGACATGCACACGTGCAAATGTTTCACAAAAAATAATTATCCTGCTGTGGGTGATACACTCAATATTTTTATTTATTTTTTTAAGATTTCATTTATTATTTGAGAGAGAGAGAGAGCACAAGCCGGGGGAGAGGCAGAAGCAGGATCCCAGCTGGGCAGGGAGCCCGATGCAAGACTCGGTCCTAAGCCCCTGGGATCATGGCCTAAGCCAAAGGCATGTTTAACCAACTAAGCCACCCAGGTGTCCTTGATACTTTTCTATTTAAAAAAATGTTTATCTCATTACACTCAGTTACTTTACCTGAGCATTGAATCCACCCAGCTGATTTCATGTCCCACTAATGGGTCACAACCCACTCTTAAAAACCTGCTTTACAGAGTTAATCAAATGGAATAAAGGCTGCTTTATTCAAGGGCGCCCTGGAACTGCCTGCTGCTGTGTGAAGAGGTAAAAAGAAAAGGTTGATAAAGTTTTAGTCCATTAATGAAATATAATGAGTAAAATGGATTAAATAAAAAGTAAATGGGTTTTACAGAAGTTAAAAAGTCCTAATGTTGAAGCACATTCGTTGTTTAAATTCTGTCAAGGTGGCTAAAGATAGTTGTAGGCAAGTCTTCTGTGAGCCACCACGAGTTTTTAGTCCTTGGGATTGTCTTCAGGTGTAATAATTGAAGGCTGAAATCTGGAGGCTGTTGAGAGTCTCAAGCCAGCAGACAGCCAGGAAGGCTTCATCTGGCTACTGATGGTGGAATTTGTTTTAAGTGAGGACCTAGAGAACGATATCTCTTTAGGCTGCTGATGAAACCAAGCCAGTTGCAATTACTCTGTCCCTTCCTCCAAAGCCCTGACTGCCTGGGAAAAAAGGTAACACACCAAGCAACTATTTTTATCAATAGAGTAAAATACCTTTTTTTTAGCAGGAGAACAGGGAACAATGCTGATTAAATATAATATTAAAAACACATTCTGTCCAGAGTACGTAAGGAAAAACATACATTATAGTGAAGTAGAGCCATGTGGTATTTAAAATATTTTAATACATATTTTTAAACTTGATTGATTTATTTGTCTACAGAATCTTGTGGAAGAAGAATGAAGTTGCTGATTATGAAGCTACAACATTTTCCATCTTCTATAACAACACCCTGTTCCTGGTCTTGGTCATTGTTGCTTCCTTCTTCATACTGAAGAACTTCAACCCCACAGTGTATCTTTTTAAAGGTTTATTAGCATTTTTCAAAGTCTAGAAGCTGTAGTTTGTTTTGGTTTTGATTTATCCCAACTGTTTTACTGTGAAGAAAAACTGCCTAGGGAATCGGTCCACTAAATAGCACCATGACCTTAGGCAAGTTGCTGGACATTTAAAATAAGGGCTTTGGGTTTGATTGAAAGTTCTTTGAGGTTTATAAATTATAACTTCATGATAAGTAACAAGTATTACCAAGAAATATTACCTGTATGATCATGGTTGCTTTTGATAGTTCCTGCCATGTGTCTGCTGACATTTTGAGGCTTTGGAATTGGGTGGATAGCCAGTGTAGTTAAATAGGCATATTTCATAGTAACAGTGTTGCAAGCTGCTCTTAAATTGAGCTTTGGGGCAAGAATCAGTCTTCTCTTTTAGGTAATTTATTAAAGGTGTCAGCTAGGGATTTGCAGCCGACTTTGAACAGGTGGAGATTCTGTGTAATAAAATGGACTCCTCCAGCTTGTACCTCTGGGAATACCAGAGTGCTTTGTCCTAAACAGTCCCATTCTGAGGCTGGGAGGAGCTGTGGACTTTTCAGAGCCTCCTTGCTTTTACAGGCCAACTGTAGCCAAAACACTGATGGACAGATGAGACTTATTTTTCCTTTGCTCTTGGCCAGAGGCAGGGAAGCTAAATTTCTTCGTGTTGTCTTGATTAGCTCTTCTCCTTTAGGTTAAATGGAATTCAGATGTCGTCTTTGTGATCACGTGTTTTAGGTTTCTGTCGCAAGTGTTTTCTTTTTAAAGCTGGAACACATTTCCTTTGCTCTTCATTCTTTACAGCCTTCTGTCTCTTAAATTGCATTTGCAGATAGTGGGACTACACATCATTGTCTTTACAATGTCAGATGGGAAACCGTGCATTCCAAAGAGATGGGCTCATTTTATTTTGTTGAAGAACTACTTTTGGGCTCTTAATCTTTCCTTAACGTTAGATTTTTACAGGAACTACATTTTGTCCATAAGCGCTTCATCAGGCCTCATCGCCCTCCTGTCTACTGGCTCCAAGTAGACCGTGCTGGCTTTGCCCCCGGCTTTGTCTCTACGGGTGGCCTGTGGTACATGGCAATGTGGCAGGCTAGGCAGGGTGAGAGCTGCAGATGTTTTCACAGTCACAGCTGGAGGGTTCGAAAAACCCAACAAAATGTAATTCGGTATTTGTTTATTGGCTCTTTTTTGACAGACTGTTGAAATTAAATGAATTGAAAGGGAAACTCAGTTTGTGCCAGGATGTTTATTAAAAGGTAAAAAAGTGTCTCTCGCAATGTGCTGTAATTGCAAGAGGAGAAAGGAACTTGTTTCCTTGATCTGTCAGAGGTCACAGTAACCTGGACTGAGCTGTTGTTATTTATAATAGTAGCATAGAAGTTAATAAGTGGTTCCTTGTGTTCTAACCACAGTATTACAGCTTTTTTTGAACCGTAAATAGCAGAATGAAGAATCCTTTCCCCCAGGTGATTGATCAGAAGCCTCATGTTTACAAAGGCTTATTTCTGAATTTGTGATTTGAAATAACTCAAAGTTAAAAACAAGGTGTCTCTAATTTGGGGCTGAGAAACTTGTGGAAAAGGTTTTTTTTGTTCTTTTGTTTTTTTGTTTTTTTGTTTTGTTTTGTTTTTTAACAGAAGAAAGGCGGCCGGGGTCATAACCTAAAAATAGTGGCCAGACATCTGAGACTTGTCCCGTGGGGTTAAAGCACATATGGTTCAGCTGTATAGCCCTGCCTTGGGTGGCCGGGAAGGTCAGCCCAGCCCTACCTTGTTGGTTTGACCTGTTTGAGAAACTGGAATCATTGTTTTCCTTGACTACTAGGGTCTTTCACCACTAGAGGAAGGTGCAGTAGAGAACCTCCTTCCTGAATACTGATGTGTAAAAAATCAAAGTAATATATATGATCTTAGTTCCAGAATTCTAAGAAAACTCTGAGGAATTGCAATGGTTTTGGTGCTTTTGTACTATTTACTGCAGCCTTTCTCAGTCAGGACTTTTCATAAATTTGACTCCTTTTTTTTTTTTTTTTTTTTTTTGAAGATTTTATTTGAAAGAGTGAGCATGAGTGGGCGGGGCAGAGGCAGAGGGAGAGAGAATCTGATGAAGACTTGGCGCTCGGTGCAGAGGCTGACATGGGGCTCCATCTGGGACCCTGAGATCATGATCTGTGGCTGCTGAGCGACCCAGGTGCCTCAAATTTGACCCACAGGTATCCATTGGTTGTGAACAAAATTTCTTCATGTTAACCTCGTCAGCCCGTAGGGTTCAGCCAAGAACATTCTCTTGCATTTCTTAATCAATATGTGCAGAAATAATTACCATTTTCTGGTACATGCCATGATTTGAAAAAGTTTGGGAAGTTTTTTTAGCTTGTAGTATTTAAAGGGTTACTGATTAATAAGTGATACAGGCTCGTATTCCTATTTGCTTTTGACCGCATCCAGTAATTTCCTACAAACAGTACTTTAGAAGAAATACCCTATTCCTAATTCATAATCTTTAATTGTTAGTTTCTACTTCTGAATTTTAGTGAATGTTGTAAATATTTCTATTTTTTTCTTTTTTTTTTTTTATAACTTTATAGGAAGATGTTCTTTAGGAGTTTATCTTCCGTGCTGTTTGTTGGGTGTTTTTGGTAGGGCACGTCCAAGAACTTGGAAATGGGAGCAAGAGCACATTTGCATAGTGGTTTAGTGTCTTCAGTTCATGATTATATTTACTCAATGTTTCTAGGAGTTTGCAACTTACTTTTCTTTGGTGCATTATTACCCTTGTGCCTTCATTGTGTAATACGGAATGAATGAGGAAGTCACAGACAGTCACTGCAAAATATTGTAATATGTGAGAGGTTTATTTTTCTTACTGTGTTAACTTTTTTTTGTAGATAAATAACTGGTCAGTAGTTTGGTGGCATGGAGTTTGTGTACCAAATGCATTTGCTTATTTGACAGACTATCAGGATCTACTGTTTGTTTCCAGAGGTAGGCCAAGTGTTGCTTTGTTTTTTTAATTGGTGGTATAAAAAAAATCGCCACTAGATGGCAGTGGCTGTGTTGGGGGTGGGGCAGCAATTGCCACCATTCTTTTTTTTTTAAAGATTCTATTTACTTATTAGGCAGAGAGGCAGGTAGAGATAGAGGGGGAAGCAGGCTTCCCTCTGAGCAGAGAACCCGATATGGGGCTTGATCCCAGGACCCTGAGATCATGACCTGAGCTAAAGACAGAGGCTTAACCCTCCGAGCCACCCAGGTGCCCAATTGCTACCATTCTTAACAATACCTGTACCTGAGCTAGAGTGGTGAAAAGGGGCATCAACTTTATATTCTTAATAGACTGTCTTTTGAATTCATAGGTTGAACAATTTGTAGAAAAGCAAATAAGCAAAATTTGATTTTGGTCTTGAATTTTACCTAGAGCACTTTTTGGTTCTGATAATGGTTTCTGACTTTGTATACTGTTAAATTTATGTGCATAAGTTTGTAAGACATATACTCACATTTACAGTTTTCATTCAGTATTTACTGTGCCAGTACTCGGGAGTTATAGAACTTTTCCCCCAGAATTCTCCCCATCATCGAAGATGGCTATGTGGCAAATTAAAATGATGATGTGCTGCATCTGTTGAGTTAGTAAAAACCTGTTGTGGAATTTATATCTTAGACCCCATATCCAACACCAGTAAAATAAAGAGGGGATTAAAAGCGATTAAATACGACACACACACACACACCCCATGCATACATAGTCTTTGTGGTAAGTAGAGGCTTGTCGTTTTGGCTCATTTCACATTTTCCTATTGTTAGTTTCTCCTTTACAACTTCATAAAAATCTTAGATTGAAATTATTCTTAGCCAGTGGCAAATTATTCTAACTTGGTAAGGATAACTTACAATAAAATCTGAAGTTCACCAAAATATGGAGGTTGGATTCATACTCAGAACTCTGGTGAAAGGTCTTGTTGATGAAGTATGATTAAACTTTGCTTTTTAAAATTTATCTTTTTCCTAGATGTCTTTATGAGAGAAATGTGAATAAGTACGTCATCTTTATTACATTATTTGACATTACCGTTTAAATTTCCCACACGTGCAAGTGTGCGTATTTGTGGTTATTGATTCGATGTCTGTGCATCAGTGATGGGCATCATATGATTATATTACAGAGCAGCGTGCCGGGCCTCTTTGCCAATATGTGCCTGCTGTGCTGGCCTGCCGGCCCCGTTTCGGGGTTTCTGGTCTGCGTGCCGGTTACTGCTGTTTCTGGAGCCGTACAGGGTACATGGCCATAGCACTGACCTACAGATCCCTCTGTTTGGGCTCTAGAGGATTAGATCCCACCTCTCTGGACTCCCAGGTAGGGGAATGAATTGAAGATAGGAGGGTTTTTTGAGTGGTTGGTTTAGGTTTTCATAGATTGGTTAGAGGCTCATTCTCATTGCCTTTGATGAGTTTTCATGGCCTCTCTGACCTTTGTCTCTTAACTGCTTCTGAACTTGGATTCTTATCCAAGCTTTTTTAACTTAAAAATTCACCTACAGAATTCATAAAATTCATCCTTAAAAAAAGCGCTGGACTGGAACATCGGGTTTTAGGCCTGGTTTCCTCATTTGCCAAGGAGTGGTAGCCCTGGCTAACATGAAGCTATGACATCTGATGACAGATGGTACACTGTTGATGAAGTGAATTCTGAAAGCAGGAAGCCAGGCACACACGGTCTAGTTTGTATTTCCTCTGGTTGAGATTGCTGTATGTGGATGACTACTACCCAGGTTACCCTTCGAAGTGGAATGCTCTCTGCTATGGAATTTTTTCCAGAAAAGAATATGGGAGTATGTGGAAATATTTAGGGCTATAACTGACATTTCTAATTTAGTATGTTTACTACGGCAGAAGATATGTCTGTTAAAGAAACTAGTTGTTCCCAGGGGTAAGCAATAATGTTGGTCATTTGCTTCTAATTTGTAGGTGTTTTTAAATGAGTTTGAGAAGCTTTAGCCTTAGTGCAGTGTATGTCTAAAATCCAGTGAGAGGGATCTTTAGCAGTTAATCCTTTTCTTCATTAATAAGAAAGTTCAGATTGTTATTGAGATCTTTTGTTACTGCTGTTTCTGTTGCGTATCATTCAGTGCTGCTTACTTGCCAACATGATTTTTTATTCAGATGATTCTTACTGCCTATTTTATGGTGGTGGATATATATATAGTCCCTTGTAATAAAAGAGCAGATAAAAACTCTAATTGAGATTAATTGCACAAAATGCCTTTATTACTCGAAGCAAAGAAGTTAAATTGCAGTTCCAATTAGGACAGCTTCATTTATGTGTACAGTAGTTCACTGTTTTAATACGCAAGGAACAACTGAAGGATGATCCATCATTAATGTGGTACCCCTCGGTAAAAAACCCAAACTGTCTCCTTATTAGAATATAGGCAGTAATAACAACAAAAAAAAATTATTGGTATTTCACACTAACGCTTTAAGATTTAGAATTTAATCATGAAATATGTATTTGGAAATGGTGGCAGAACATAGCATTTTAAGCTGATAGTCTATTTCTTCTCTAAATCCCAAAGTGATTTCTATATGGGGTACTTGCCAGAAAGTTGGAATTTTGCACATGCTCAGGTATCCAAATAGAGAGATAGAACCCCCCCCCCGTTTTCCCTCCTTATAGGTACACACACAGTATACAGTTGTCACAATTTTTTTCAAGTGGACTATTCATGAGGGTAGGTATCCAGTCAGTAGTGGCAAGGTTAGCCCTCAGCTTCTGTGTGCAACCCTTTAATCCATGCAAAGAGCTTTCATGCATTTAGTTTAGTGCATATAATACGGTTATAGAATCAGGAAATTTTTTAATATTTGCTTTTTACCAGGCAAGTTAATTCACCCAGCATATGCTGAACAGTGACAGCATTTTTCACAAAGTCCTTGATTCACTTTCATGTTAACTTCTCAAAAACAGGCATCCTGTTGTAAAGTCCCAGTGCTAATTAGACAGCAAACATTTGCCTTTGTGGGTATTTCACAGGTTTACTTATTAAACTGAGCATGTGTATATTTATTTTTAAAGCTCAAATATTTAAACTTGCAGAAGCTGTGCCTACAAGCAGGCAAAAATATAAAGCAAGTTTTAATAAAATGTAGCCAAAAGTGAACACTTTAATTGCAGATATATTACATTTTATTCAAGGCCTAAGCTTCCATAGCATTGTAATCCCCCCTTTCATAAATTAGGCATAATGTCTCAAGTTAAAGGTTGGTGTTTGTCCTTTCACCATCTCTACCTATGAATGGACAATGTTAATAGAACCTTAATCAATATCTCAGGTAAATTACAATACAGGGCATTCTTGAGACCAGGCAACAGTGAATTTTTTTAAAAGGTAATGAAAGCAGTTTCCTTGAAATTTTAGTTTTGTTGAATGACAAATGAAACAACTCTTGCTAACCTTAATGTGGAAATAGAAAAAAACAATGTGAAGTTGTTTCTGCTTATTCTCCAACGACTTCTGGGTGAACATACCCTACTCCTACTCTTCCTGATGCAATCCACATTGCTGCTGTGGATTGTATGCATTTGAAAAAAATATATCTGCATAGCCTTCTTTAAGTTACTGAATGCCTGAAGGTAATCTGTCCTCCCCTCATACACTTCCTGTGGCATAAGCATGAGGTGTACAGAGCAATGCAAGGAATAGGTGACTCCAGTCCAAGATAAGAAAATAGAATGGATTTCCTTGGTTGTGAGTTTTCAGATGTGCTCATCATTCAGGTGCACAGTGGTAGCGACAGCAGATACCTCAGAATCCGGGAACACTAGAGGTTGAGCAGCAGGCTGCTAAGTGACACCATTCTGTACCAGCAGAGACCACAGTTTGAACCCTGTACGTCCCGCGGCTCATTCATGCATTGCCTTAGGATCGGTAGTCCTTTTTGCTGTAGGGCTTGTTTCGCAATATGTTATCAATCTCATTTACCACGTGTGATGTCATCTTTGGGAGAACCTGAGGAGCAGGAGAAGTGTGGACCATATGGTTAGTACTTGATGATTATCTGTTCTTTGTGCTTAATATTAAGAGAGTCGTCTAGACTTGTATACACTTATCAATCAAAACTAGATGGAAGCGCCCCACCAGACTGTAAGCTCGTTGAGGTCAGGGACCTGGTTTTTTTTCCACCTCTATGTCTCCTGCGATAGGAGTGCCTGGCTCATGGTTGGTGCTTAGAAGCATCACTGAACTGAATAAAGGCATAATGTATAAATGAAGGCTCACAGAAATGTAAGGAGTCACAGAATTTCAGATTTTCTAATGGCCACATAAAAATGAAAAGAAACGTGAGATTGTTTTTACTCCATTTTTTTCTAAAACATTCAAACATGTCAGCACAGAAGATTAAAATGCACTATGATTTTTTTTATATACGAAGTCTTTCAAATCCAGCACATTTGACAGATATAGCACATCTACCTTCGGACAAGCTGGTTTCCAGCACTAAAAGGCCATTTGGGGCAGAGGCTAGGGTTGTAGACAGCACAGGTCTAGAGACTAAGGAGAGAGTTTCTGCCACTGGTGTTCACGAGCCTAGTGGAGGATGGCCAGGGGTTGACAGGCCTCCCTCGTAGATGGAATGGCTTGGGGAAGTGAGCAGTCTGATGGAGGGAAGAAAGTGTAGAGGGTGGTGGTGGTAGGAACAGGGGGAAAGGGAAGTTGGGGTAATCAACAGGGAAGGCCTTGAACAACCACTGTTTGGAGTTAGGACTTGCTTCTTGGCAGCGGGGAACCTCTTAGGACTTCTAAGCTGGGAGTGACCCCATCAGACACCTGGCAGTAGCTTGAGGGAGGAGATGGAAAGGGAACACAGATATTACACATTGCTTGCTGCTGGAGCCAGAGATGATGAAAGTGGTACTTAATTAGTGGCAGTGGAGAAGAGGGGAGTGGATCAGAGAGACACTTTGGAGGCCGATGAGGATTTTGAGACTGAATGACTGGGAACCACCAGAGTAGTGCGGAGTACGAGAGGTTTCAAGTGGGATGTGTTGAGATTAAGGTGCCCGCGGGCCATCCATGTAGGCACGGCTCATAGGCAGCCGAGTGGAGCTGTGGATTGGAGCAGGCAGGAACACTGGAGTCGAGGGGCCATGAGTCACTTGCCGTGGACATGCCTGCCCACTGAAGCCCTGGAAGAGGATGAGCTCAGCCAAGGCTAGAATTTGTCATGAGTAGAGGACCAAGGGCACACATTACACCGTAAGATAAGGGACAATGGCAGACTTCTTCACAGGACTAGACTGACCCTTTGTGGGGACCGTGGCAGAAGACAATGATAGCAGCCAGTTTTGAGGATTCGGCCTCACCCTTCTGCTGCAGTTCTGTTGGCCGGGTGACCTCGTCTCCATGCAAGTGCTCTTCTCAAATGCCGTGGGTTTGGCAGAGAAGTAGAGCTAGCCCCCCATGAGAAACTAGGTCTTGCGAATATTTTCCTACCCGGAGCTAAAGGGGGAGAGTTTAATTTCCCACGAGCTTAGCAGCCTCAGAATTGAAATGAATTTCAATTCAGATGTTCTTTAAAATGAGACTGCAACGAAGAGACCCAGATCTAGAAAGTAGATTTGTGGGAAGTTTTGTCTAAAATACAGTGGGTTAGCTATGCAAGGAGAAAAAATTTTTCATTCATTACGCCAAATTGCAGATAGAGATTTAAACATGAAAAAAACCATAAAACTACTTGAATAAAACATGAAAATTGTGTATATAGTGTTATAAGACTTAAATTTTTAAGAAGCCATACATCCAGGATTTTATGTGCAGTTGCCCAATTTTTTAACATTGGCAACTGTTCTAAAACATTTTCAGCCACTGCAGGTTACACACACATATCCCACAGGCTACGATTTTGGCAACCTTGCTGTTCTGGCTGGAATAATTGGTGGATTGAGGATACTGGGGAAGGAGTGGTGAGGGGAGAAGAGCCCTGGATGTGCAAAGGGCAGACTGCTGAGAAGCCTGGATTTCTTGGAGCAAGTGATGGGGAGCCCCAGGAGGGGAGGAATTGCTTCTCCCCACGTTTTAGGTTTTTTAGGATGGGGACCTATGCAGGTGATGGCAGGCTGCCTGCTGCTGTGGTCTCTCCTCTCCAGTCTTTCCCACTTACTGAGGCTCTGATTTCTGTGCCCCTCCAGTATATGCCTGTCTTAGGCACTTTCCATCCCTTGGAGCAGCTGACTCTCTTGGCTCCCATTAGAAATTTCCTTTCTTTAACAACTGTTGGCACTGCACACTTTATCCTGCAACCAGTCCCACCACCCCTGGTCCCCCCGGCTGCCCAGTCACAGCTTGCCTAGGGTGGAATTTTCCGTGTTCGACTGCCTGGATGTGGGAGTGGATGATAAAGCTTCCAAGGTAGTGGCCTCCCAGCTTTGGTAATGGTCCCTCTTCTCTTAATGGTTGGAGCATCTCTGCCCACATCCTGCTATCAGCCTGAGCCTTGCTAGGGAGGGAATGCTTTGGGAAGATGATGGACTTGGAGTTTTCCTCTGAAACCCATCTCTTGCAGCCTGGACTACTCCCCCAGCACAGGAGTTATTACCTTTTTTTTTTTTTTTTTTTTTTTTTAAACCATTCCCAAGCAGTATTAACTCACCGTGGGATAGCAGTGGTCACTGTTAGTGTGCTAGGAATCTCACTTTCTCCCTCTTCTGGCTAAGCCGCCAGCAAGTCCTTGTGTCTGTGTCCAGAGCCTATGGAATCCACGGCCACCATCCTAGCTAATCCCAGCCAGCATCTCCTGTCACCTGGAAAACTGCCTTTGCCTTTCTTCATTCCGCTTTCTACGCAGCGGCCAGCGTGATCTTTATTAAGTCCAAATACCATGTCCCTCTGAAAATGATCCTAGGGGTTTGTTGCACATATGACAAAACTTACCTGTTCTGTGTCTAGTGAACTCTTTCTCCTGCCTGCCTCCACCTCAGTGAACCCACTGTCCCTTGTGCTCACTACAAGTTGGCCATGTTAGCCTTAGACTGGCAGTTTCTGGAAAAAGCCATGTTCCTTCCTGTCTGCAGGCCTTTGCGCTGTTCCCCTCTGTGTCTGGAATGCTCCCATTTGGGTGTTCTACATTTCTCCTCTTCCAGGCATTAGAATACACGGGTCCCTGAGGGGCTTTGGGCAAAAACACCAAAAGTAGGCCCACCCACTTTTCAGTCTGTCTCTATCATAGAATCCTCTTTAGTTACTTAGTGTTCTGCACATTTTGAAATTATTTCATGTTTATTACTTGCCCCTCCCACTGGGATGTAAACTTGAAGCTTGGACAGCATCATTCTTACTTCATATGGTGACTCTAGTGCCTGTTCCATAGTAGGCCCTCAAAGATCTGAATGAACTAAGGGACAGGTTTCTGAATTTGCTCAGCCAGTCCGTGAGCTCATGAGGGCAGAGGTCGTTTTTTTTTTTTCCCTCAGTACTCTGCCTAGTGTGGTGCCCGAGGTAGAATATGTAAGAACTGTGAATGCAATTGAAATCAATGGATTTCCAATCATGTACAGACTGTGCTGCTATTCTCCATTGTCATTCCTCCTGTCTTCCTAGAGCATAAGTGAAAATAAGGTAGGGGTGGTTTTCCTAAGAGGGAGCACTCCCCATGCAGGGACAGAAGCCCACAGAATCCAGGAGGAGTTGGGGGCCTGGGACGGGTTCTTGGTGGAAGGGGCAGAGGTGATTACCCTGCTGCACAGGCCTGAGAAAGCGACGGTGGTGGGGAGGTTGGCACCATTCATCTCCCAGCATATCCTGGGCTAGTTGCCAAGAGGATTTTAAACATTAAGTGTAATCACGTTTGTTCCCCTGTCCATGTGTTTCCTTTTGGGAGGGTTCACAGGGCTTGCTTCAGGGAGAGGAGGGCAGGGGAGACCTCTCTGTTCCCCAGGAACAATACAAAAATACCCAGCCATACTTGTTTTGCTAGGCGGTGGCTGTGGCAAGAGGAGTGGGTGGGCTCCTTCTCAGGACCCTCGGGCTGAGAGTGGGCCTGGCTCAGGACTCAGGTGTGGCCTTTGGGGGTAGGGGATGGCCACAGCAGCTGCCAGCCTTGCCCTCTCCACAGATGGAACTCCCAGGAACGTCTCGCACCCAATTCCCCTCTCACTGTCCTTACGGGCTGCCCGCAGTACAGCTGTAGGACTCCTACCAGGCCCAGTCCATGCAGGGGGCGGGGGAGGAATGGGGTGGTTAGTCCTGAGAGGGCTGCTAGGGAAGATGCAATGCTGGATGTCAAAATAGAATGTTGAGCTCATTTCTTCTTTCAGATGTGGGGAACATTCATTCAACAGGTATTTGATTGCTGACTAAGGGATATATAGTATGCTAGGAACTGGGAAAGCAGTGGGGATGCGAGAAAGACCCAGGTCTCTGACCTCAGGGAGCTCCCTGCCAGCAGGAGAGACAAGTAATTTTACTACATGATCATAAGTGCTGTGATGGGGAGGAACACAGGATGCTGTGGGAGCAGAAGGGGTGGGGGTGTGGTTGGCACAATGTAGGTTGGCAGATATTTGGGGAAAGAACTAACGAATAAATGATGTACATACATTATCCAATGGCTATTACATTTCAAGCAGGTTTTTATGGTAAGGCCTGGGAACCCAGTCACCCGGTGTCACGGTGCTTGGGTCTGGGAATGCACGGTCCCACAATGCGTCCTGGAGAATGAGCTTTGAGAACACTGCCTCTTCCTAAGAGGACACCCTGGACCCATGTACATGAAAGGTACTGGTGCTGCTTGTGTCTTTGCCTCCTGCACTCCCGTCCTCTACCCCCCATTGAGGAACAGGTAGGCTTTGGGGAGCTGTGACATAATGAAGCACAGAGGTGGAGCGAGATGGGACACTGCCTGGGGATATCTGCAGAGGAGAAGGGCTGTTACTTGCCTGAATGGCACCGAGGTTTTCAATGAGTTGTTCGGGAGTGGAGGATCCGAGGAGCACGGAACTCACGCCCTCATTTCTCAGGCACCATGCTGGGAAAAAGAACACTGGGTCAGGATGTCAGAACACTTCTGCTTGCTGATTAGCTTCTAAACACTTCCTGTAACCCCCACTGTTGCAACTGAAACTTAGTAACTTTTGGGGGGAAGATAGATGGCGCTCCCTGGGAATAAAGCCCTCAGCAGCACCCTTATCCTGGAGAGGGTTTAGTAGAATCCACATTCGAGGTGAGTGCTTAGGGCACATGTGCTTTCTGCATGAGGACTTGCCCCAGCGGCTGGGGTATGGAGTCGAGCTGTCTACCCGAGGAATACACTGTGGCTCCTGAAAACACCTGACCCTGCTCCCGGCAGACGTCTGCATTCCTGTTTCCATCTTGGCGCACAGTGTCCTGTCTTTACATTTTATTCATTCTCTTTTTCCTCGTCTGTTACATACAGTCCTGTAGACCCTGGTGTCTTGTTCTTTGATTCTCTCCACCTGTCAGACTCAGGATTTCCCTTTCTTCCTTGTCCGAGATTCAGCCCCTGTTGGTCTGCTTAGCTCACCAGCCTTCAACCGCTCACTCCTCTCCTTCCTCTGTCACCCTAGCAACGTCCACCCTTAAGCCCTCTAGCCAGCGTCGTCCCCACGCTCTTGGCAGATGACCTGGCTTCCTACTGTATGGAGAAAATTAAGTCCATCAGGTGGGATATTCCTCAATAACCCACAAGCACACCTCTACACTCTCCAGTTTCAGATGATATGTCTCGTTTCTGTTCCAAAGTCTGCCCTGGATCCAATTCTTGTTGCCTTTTCTTGGACTTGATTCATCCATTATTTCTCACTTTCCTGAATTTTAAATTTCTTACTACCTCCTTCATCAGATTTGTCCCATTTGAACATTAGCCTCCTCTGACCCTTCATACATGGCTAGCTAAATGTCCAAAAGGCTAGTTTAGACTCCCTGAGAGGACTCCTTGACTCTCTAGTCCCCTCCTTACCGTATCCACAGAAAAGTTCCATAGGAGTAGCCTTGTGAATACAGCAGATGTCTGCAACTAGAGGTGTCTGCAGATGCCTAGATTCAGTGTCTACGGGACCCTGCTAGGGATCCCACGGGCACTGCACACTGCTTGCTACTTACCACTAAGTCTGGCTGGTTTGTGTTCCCAGGCTCATTTGGGGGCCATCAGCAAGCAACTTAGCCTTTTAACCCCCAAACTGGGGTGTTAGCCTTAGGAACTGACCTTTTTCTGAGCCCACATTCCCTTTGAACTGCCACATCTAGTTGATTATTCCTCCTAAATGTTTCTTTAATCCTGGTAGCTGTCACTTTGTAGCATGAGTCTGAATCCCCTGGAGGGCTCATGAAGCGATGATGGGGAAGGGCTGGAGCGGGGAGCCTGGGGATCTGCATGCCTAACAAGCATCTAGGTGCCATACTTATTCTGAAAACAACTTTGTTGAGGTAAAATTCCCCATTTTAAGCTTATAAGTCAATAATTTTTCGTAAGTTTAACAAACGTGCAGCCACCACCATTTACGGTTCATCCCATTTCTACCCCCCAGTCCCAGGTAACTACTCATATGCTTTGTACTCCTATAAATTTTAGTACTTCGGGACATTTAATTTAAATGGAATCCTACAATCTGGGTCCTTGGTGTCTAAGGTTCACCCATGCTAAATAGCATTTATTAGAAAGTATTTTATTGTTGAATAGCATTCCATCATGGGGCTGTGGGACCACACTTTGAGAATCGCTGCTCTGGCCCCACTGCCCACTGTCCTTCAGGACCTCACTGTCTGTCCTGCACAACTGGTTTTCCTACCTCTCCACTGGATTTTCCCCTCCCTTTGCCCCAGAATCTGTCACACATCAAGCAGTGCTTTCCCCAGGTACAAATCTGATCATGTCTTTCCTGGTTAAAGGTTCTTAGACATGTACTGGACATAATCATTGTTTGATAAGATGAAGCTCTCATTTCTCATCCCACCTCTCCAGCTTCATGTCTTCTCACTTCCTGTGGTGAACTTGTGACTTCAACAGCACTGAACTCTTGGTCAATTCTTTCCATCCCCAAACATCATGCTGTATTTTACCTCCTCAAGTCCTTGGTTCATGTGTGCCCTTGGCCTGGAATGTCCCTTTGCCTCACTAATACCTGCTCGTTGTTTGAGACTCCTCAGGAGTACTGCCTTCTCCCAGAGCCTTCCCTGAATCTTAGTCTGAGTCGGGAGCCCCTGCACTTTACTACCATAATCCTCTGTGTCCTCAATTATTTTAATGCAACACTGTATTAAAGCTACCTATTTTATTTTCTTGACTTGCCCACCAGGTTGTGAGATATGAGTTATTTGCACTTGGATGCTTCGCACCCAGGCCAGTACCTGCACACAGTAGGTGCTTATTACATATTTGTTGACTAAACACAGGTATGAATGATTGATGGGTGCCCCCAAGTATTCTTTCTGCCCTATTTGCTCAGGCCCTGCAACAGATACTCTTGAACTGTTACCATGCTCTGGCCTTTTTTTTTTTTTTTTTTTAAGATTTTAGTTATTTGGCAGAGAGATCACAGGTAGGCAAAGAGGCAGAGAGAGAGGGAGAAGCAGGCTCCCTGTCAAGCAGAGAGGACCCTGAGAGCGTGACCTGCCTGAGCTGAAGGCAGAGGTTTTAACCCACTCAGCCACCCAGGCGCCCCATACTCTGGCCTTTTGAGGCAATCATTAAATCTTAACACATGGGCAAGATAATACTCTAATAAAGGCGAAACACCAAGTGATCCGGGACTCCTCCCTACCCTCCCAACCACCCCGCATTGTTTCCTGCTTTGCACTTAGAGAACTCTCTTGGGCTTCGTGTTGTGAGGTCAAAGCAGGGCACTGCAAAGTTATGACCTGGTGTCAGCAACAGCCAGTTTTCCCCAGGGGCTGTAGGGCATAAGAGAACCCACCGGACAGAACTGGCCAGCGTGACAGAGAACACATGTAGATGATTCTAGTTTCTAAGCAAGTGTCACCAACAGCTTTATCCAGAAAGCCTATGAGCAAAGTGTGAACACTGGCTCCTGTGCAGGTGTGTGACGTGGGAGCCAGCTCACACTTGGGTTCAAGTGGTTTGTTTCCTGTCAAAGGATCCCCCCTCCCTGTACACCCTTCTAGCAGATCAAAGGTAATATGGCTGGAAATAATTTCTCCCTGGGTTTGGGAGTTCTGTGTTTAAAAGCACAACTACTTGTTTATAAGGAAAAAAAAAATGACAGGCAAGTGAGACATATGGGGGCACAGAGGGAGGAAAGGGAGAAGAATCAAAGCATGTTTTAACTTAGACTGCAACAAGTCTTTCATGTATATCTAACATCCAGTGAAAGTTTAAAACTGGTCAAGATCTCCTCTTGAGAAGGACACTGCCCTTCTCTTTCAGAGCTAAATTCAAAAACTATTTACAACCGTATTTCAAGAAGAGGTGTTTCTCTGCCTGTCACTGACCACACGCTATGACTAAGAATGGATGGAGTTGTAGGTCCGAGGTGTCTCATTCTTTGCAAAAACATCGTCATTGTCATCACTGCTTCCCGAGCCCCCACTCTTTGCTTTATATACATAATTTCCCTTTACTCAGCAAATTTATAAGTTCTGTATTATACACATTGATAATAGGTTAAATAACTTGCTCATGGTCAAATGGCCAGTACTTTTTACTGTACTTGCTAAAGTTATAGGGAGTCTAATAATTACGTTATTCTTGACTTTTTTTTTTTTTTTTTGGAAGGACTAAAACAAGTCTTGTATATATGTACCTGGGTAAATGATATTCCCTACCCTCTCCCCAACTACCTCCCATTTCTATCTCCAGCTGCAGCCATTCCCTGCCTTCCAACCACAGAAGAATCTCACATCTAACAATTATTCTGTTACGTTGTTTTCCTAGAACTTACCTTGAGCTTTTTATCTCCTTATTTCACTGTATCAGATTGGTCCCCTTTCCTGCTGTTCTTAAACCTTGGGGAATTTTTTCTAGAATATATACCCATTTTACTCTTACAGCTACCCCATGGATTGTCCCCCCCTTTTTTAACTCTGAGTTTCTTCATTTGTAAGCTGGAGATAATGATTGCAAATAGTACTTACTCTGAAAGGTAGGGCAAGTGCTAGCATACAGCTCAAGGGACGGTTCTGATGATTAAGGAGCCTGCGAGCATGAAGTGCTACTGTGGAGCACGAAAGCCTCACCTCTAAGCCACCTGTGGCTACTGGAGATGTGAACTGGGATGGACTGTAGGTATAAAATATCCTCTGGATTTTAAAGACTTAGTATGAAGAAAAGAATGTAAAATATCTCAATACCTTTTTTATAGGCATTGTGTGTTAAAATGATAATATTTGGACCATTACTGGGTTAAATAAAATCCATCATTAAAATTAAGTTCACCTATTCCATTTTGAAATTTTTAATAGGGCCACTAGAATGTGAACCACATTCTAGTTCTATTGGATAGCACTAGTACATGTGGTTTTCAGCCATAAGAGTGACCGTGATGGTTCATCAACTCCACAGTGGTAGAAGATCACTTTTCATGGCCCCTCAGAAGTTGCAGAGTGAAGCTGCTCCTCTAGGACAGGCTTCCATGGGGTGGGTAGCCTTGGGCCCCCGGTACCCCCCAGCCCTGCATCTGGCCTCTCACCAGCCCCACTTTAGCTCCCACAGGGAAAAAGTAAGGCAGGAGAAATGGATGTCATTACGCCATTGAGGGACACTCACCCGGACACCATGAGGATGTGTGTGTTCTCACTAGTTCTCATTTAAACAGTGTTCTAAGGGATAGAGGAAGGAAATATGTTGTTTTTTTTTAACATGTAGACAATTCTAGGGAACTTTGAGAACTTTGTTTCAGATAACATTAACCAGGAGCTTAGGCTTCAGAGATCAGCCTGCCCTTACACTAGATACTTTATCATGATAGGGATGTGCAAACTCTTCTCTGTGACCTAGCAGAGCCTCCCCTCCTGGGTAATTTTCTTACCAACAGCTAGCTGAGGTAGTGTGCATCCCAGACGCTCAGCAATTGGGGAAAGGTCTTTTAGCTTGTTCTGCTGCTTTCGGCCTTCTTCACTTATAATTCTTTCCTTCAGCCACTGGTAGCACTAGGGAGAAGAAGAGCATTTAAAAGTTAATGTCTGGTAAGGGTTTGAGGCAAACATTGTTAAATCAATAAAGTAGGAGTGCCCTCATCATGAATTCCTGAATATTCTTCCCACAGCTTTATATTTCATGGTGACCGGATACTATGCTTTTAGGCAAGGAAATTTTCCCCGTGGTCTCACTCTTCATTGGTTCAAGACAGATTGATTTTGACTAATAGTCACCATTTAAATCCATCAACACGCAGGAAAGTTATTAAAATCCTGACAATTATATATAGCCTGCTAAGTGGAGGAAATGATGTTTCTTATTTCATAGCCCAATTTTAGAATGTAGCAAAAAAAAAAAAAAAAAAAAGACATTTCCCCAAGGTCTGCTGTGTTTCCTTTTTGGCAAGAAAGCTGGGTACCAACTTTCTAGTCAAAGCCATTATCTTAACATTCTTTTATAATTATCTTTCTCCCTCTTGTCTTCTACTTACTGCCAGTCTTTTATTTATCAGAATGAGCACGAGTGGGGTGAGGGACAGGGGGGAATACAGACTCCACACTGAGCAGGGAGCCCAATGTGAGGTTCCATCCGGGATCATGACCTGAGCTGAAGGCAGCCACTTAACCCACTGAGCCACCCAGGTGCCCCACCAGTCTCCTAGTCTTACAGTGGGGCTTTCTTTCTTTCTTTCTTCTTCTTTTTTAAAATAATTATTTATTTGACAGAGAGAGGGAAGAAAAAGCAGGGGGAGTAGCAGGCAGAGGGAGAGGAAGAAGCAGGCTCCCTGCTGAGCAGAGAGGTTGACACTGACATGGGCTCAATCCTGGGACCCTGGGATCATGGCCTGAGCCAGACATGTGTTTAACCAACTGAGCACCCAGGCGCCCACAGCAGGGCCTTCTTGTGAGCTCTCTCAGCTCCTTCCTGGAAGCAGATGAGACATAACTAGTAGGTACCCAAGCGTATTTTAAAAATTTTAAAGTGGGGCACCTGGGTGGCTCAGTTGGTTAAGCGACTGCCTTCGGCTCAGGTCATGATCCCAGAGACCCGGGATCGAGCCCCGCATCGGATTGCCTGCTTGGCAGGAAGCCTGCTTCTCCCTCTCTCACTGCCCTTGCTTGTGTTCCCTCTCTCGCTGCGTTTCTCTCTGTCAAATAAATAAATCTTAAAAAAAAAAAAAATTTAAAGTGGATAAAGACTATCCCAAATGTGTATTATCTTTTGTATAGCAATTGAGACTTTAAAAGATAAGGAAACTCAGGACAGGAAACTCTTCTGTAAAACCTCTGAGAAGAGACTGACTCTGATCTGTAGCCTGTAAAGTGAGCTAATTTCCTAAATAGAAGGAGACAAATCTTTGAGAATGTGTCAATCCCTGCTTTCCAGAAGATTCTGCTTACTAAGAAATGAGGGACAGTAGAATGTTCTCTACAAAACTAACACTGAGAAGGAACATCCAAAGGTAATGAATATTTGTAAGAATGAGTTTTAGTGAAACTAATAGAAACCATTCCTCTGTCTGGCAATGTGGACTTTATCCGTTGTATTTGCGAAATAATTGTCACCACAGACCTTTACCTTCCTAAAGGCAGCAATCATCACAGACACTCCACCCACATGATTTCAATAAGGCTGCTTGCTTTTGTTTTTTTTAAGCCCTTTCTTCTTCATTCTAAGACAGTATTTCCAAAGAAAAAGGTAACCACATTATGTTGTATTATGATTTTTGGAATGATTTTGCAGATGTGAAAAAGAGAAAGGCCAAGCTGCCCCAGTTCTGTTTGCTTCCTAGATCTCAAAGGCTTATGGTCTGGCTTCTCCCTGGAAAGTTTACTTAGGGAGATGGCCAAGAGTTTTCCAGCCTCCCCCCTGGGAAACCTCAGCTTCCAGGAGGAAGGGTGGCCTGGAGCACCTCTCCAGAGAAGACAGCTGGTGCTAGTGGTGATGAGTTAGGCACCGTGACAATGACCACTGCCGCCAAGGCCCAGGAGCCTTCCCTGACCACGCCTGTGGGCTGGGTAGACAGTGTGCTGGGTCAGAGAGCCCCTGAACTTACTTCCCCTGTCCTCGCTGGGAAAACATTACTGACCCTCACTTTAGTTTCATAACACATTTCAGGGCACCAATAGCTCTGAGTGTTCTTCAAAGGAAAAAAGAAAAAGGCTGAAAACCAATAGCTGAATGACTGCTTTTTGTTGTAAGGAACGGCGTTCCTGAAGTTTCAATGTATACCACACACATAAGGAATGGTGGTGTTATCTATCACTTCTAGAACTCCCTTTTTGAAATCTTATCACGTGGAGTGCATTTGAACTCTTAGGATTGAGTTACAGGTGTGTGTATGCGTGCATGCACACACGCACACACACAACATATTGAGAGACCGACTTCTAAACATAACAAACATCCAGCTTTCATTTATTGAGTCATTCTCACTACACTGAGCACTATAAATCTCCCTGCTTTAATCATATGGAAACACAAGCAGGCTGGGATTTAGAAAAAGTAGATGCATAGTATTTATACTGTTCTTCCTCATACCAAAGGAAAACAAAAGTGTTTTGGGAAATAAATAGCTTTAACTGCTTTGCAAGCGGCGAAATGTTAGCACAGAGAGGAGATGAGGCTTAATTAAAATATAAATATGGAAGCGACCCAGTGTTTTTCCCTGGGATCGGTGGTGGGCGTGGCTGTGTGGGACAATACACCCAGTTTGGTGACTGGGCAATCTTCAATGGATGAAAGCTGATGTTTTTTCTTCCAACCCTATTCTGCCACTTACCCCACTGCTGCAGTGACTTGGCCACGTGTTCATCTTTCTTTCTAACTAAGTGGAGCAGGGCTGGGACAGGCTTCCTGTTCATCTCAGCATCTCCAGTCCTGACCCAGTGCTTGCCACAGTGGGGAGCTCCACCAGTAGGACCGTGAGGGGGGAAGCCGAGCAACCAGGGCACCAGAGTAAAAAATAGAGCTCTACTATGTTTCAGATGGGCACAGACACCCCCCTCTTTACCCCAGTACAACTTTGCGGATAGTCCTGTGTGGTTCCGCAGTGCTTGTAGGCCCCACACTGCTTCATAATTCGATCCTTCACCTAACAAGTCCCCGAGTTCCTCCTCGAAGGCGGGACTCTTGCCTTCTTCCCTGTATCCTCAGAACTCAAAGCAGAGCCTGATACTGACCAGATACTCAGTAAATATTTGCCAAAGAGAAGATGTGAGGTTTTCTGCACACTTAGGGGGCTATTGCTTTTATATGTAAATCACAGAAGTCTGAATTTTCCTAAGGCCTGTCTTCTTTGCCATCTCCCAATGCTGTGACCATTTTACAGGTAATGTTGGGAGTAGGAGTGATCTGCGGGACTGGCCCCGAAGCCTCCAGCTGGCTGTTCCTTAATGGATTGAAACTCAGGCAGCAACTATAAAGCCATGGACAGAATCAGTCCCATTTCATCTTTTTTCTTGAAATAATTTAGCATCTGAGATCACTATTATAATTTAAACTCCAAAATCTTTGGCTTAGAAGACCAGCATAGTCATTGAT
Source organism: Spilogale gracilis (assembly GCA_004023965.1). Taxonomy (NCBI): domain Eukaryota; kingdom Metazoa; phylum Chordata; class Mammalia; order Carnivora; family Mephitidae; genus Spilogale; species Spilogale gracilis. The sequence goes on from PITA01000468.1 coordinate 90,738, forward strand.
ATCGAGGTTGAAATCTCGAGGTAAACTGCTGAAGCTAAAAAATTTCCTTCCGAACTTAGAGTGGGACGTGCAACGCGTTTAGTTTCTTAATGTGAACACCTGGAGTAGTCAAACTGCCACTCCTCCCCCTCCTTGATTCACCTACGTTTGCATCTACCTATTTTCATTTGACAAGAGAGGATACATATTTTTATGATTTTTCTATAAGACATTTTTGCTAGCAAGGAAAGAGCTGCTCATAAATTTTATTGCACTTTTCATTTCTATTTAAAATGTCTATTTAAAAGCTACACACCTGGTCCGTTGATGAGACTGTTGATCTTATGTTATGGCTCATTACACTCATTCAACAAACATTTATTGAGTGCCTGTCACGTGCCACGCTCTGAATTTCAGTGTCTGTCGTAGAGATGGTCACAAATCACTGGTAGCTTGAGGAGTGTTTTGTAGTTGGGGTGCCTCCCTCAATGACTGCCTCAAGAAGCCATGTTTATACTACCTCCTTATGGAAAATGCCCCTAACGATGGTGCATGATAGGGAGTGGTCACAGCACTTTCCCTTTTGGGCCACCGTCATTGGTCTAATAAGTTGGCATGGGACCCAGGCTTGTCCAGTCTTCTCAACTGAAGACATAAGGAAAGATGGCTGTCTCTGCTCCCACATTACATTATCCTTCCATGTAAGGGTGTAAGTCTGCAAACACCAGTTTTCCCACTCCTGGCCTCATGGAGAGGACCTGTTTACAGTAGAAGACAATGCCCACATGCAGAGAGAAATGGAGGAGATGGAGAGTCCTGACAATATACAAGTCTGTGGTTGGAGTCAACCCCGAGACCATCCCCATTCCAGCCTTCCCAGTGAGTATATGTTCCCTTTCTTTGATGAAATCAGTTGAATTAAATTCGATTGCTTGCAATGAGAGAATTCTAAGACTCTGTAAGAAGTGCTAATGGAATAAAAGAGGAAGATGCAAATAATTCAGTTCTATAAAGCTAGGACAGGCTTCATAGAGGTGAAGATGACCAAGCTTTGTCTTTAGAGATGAGGAAGGCTTCCATCAGAAGATGAAAAGAAGGGCATTTCTGGGAGGCAAAGGAGAGTACTGTGCTTTTGGATGAACAATACAGAGATGGAACATGGGAAGAGACAAGAACAGAAAAGGGGGCACCTCTTCGATCCCAAGGGTATTTCCTTGAATGCTTTTCCATGGGGTTTGGGTTTTGTCCGATAAGCAACGACTGGGAAGTGAATAATAGATTTTAAGCAGGGTTATGATATAGACAGATTAGTCTTTCAGAAAGATAATTGGTTGCAGTGATGGGTAGTTGACAAAAGGTAAAAACATTAGCACAGACAGGAGGTTACTGCAGCAAAATAGGGAAGCAATGAAGATGGTCTGAACAAGGGCTGTGCAGGGGATGGGCCACAGAGTCAGGAGGTGGCCTGGAGGAGTGGGGGCCCCGGCGGACAAGAGTGAGGGCGGAGAGGAGGCAGTCTGACAACACTTGGCTTCTGACTGGGATGACCAGATGGAGGGTAGAGGCACGGTTAACCAAGAAGGAAGGGTAGGTTCTGGGGGTGATAGTAGATTCCACTAGGTCTGACTAATGCCCATGGGAGATGTCTAACAGACACGTGAGGAGGGAGTAGTGTACAGCTCGCCAGTGAAGATAGGTGGTGACAAAAGATATAGAACTCCCTGTTAGAGCGGTGGAGCAGGTGCAGCCTCCCATAAGACCCCCAGGTTGTGTTACTTTCTAAACCACCCCCAGATAGGTATTTTTTCACACTGTGTTAATTTATCTTTCAAATACAAGTTCAGTACTTGTGATAGCATGAAATGCGAGTGTCTGTTTTATTGGTATAATGTAGAATAGCTAGTGTGAAACATCAGCCATTTATTCTGTTTGGGGTGGAGGGAGAGAAAAGCTCCAGCTTATTTATCTACTTGCTTAGCTTTCTATCTTTAATTTTTTTCTTGCTTCAGTTACTGTATTGAAGTAGTTTCCCCTTTTAAAAAACAATTTCATTTTATTTTTCATTTTAAGTTGGCTTCATGCCCAATGTGTGGCTAGAACTCACGACCTTGAGAAGAGGAGCTGCATGCTCTCCTAACTGAGCCAGCCAGACACCCCGTAAGTGGCATTTCTAAGTGCACATATATTAGTATGGAAAACACTCAGGCTAATGATTTAGGAAGGTTTGAGAGTCTGTGGAGCTCTAAAGAAGCTGCTTTGTGATCAGAAAGAGGCTTTTCACCTGCTGAGAGCCCTTCATGTTTATTGTTAAGGATGTTTCAATAGATGTTGACTTTATGGAAGTCAACAATAGGAGTATTTTTCTGAGTTGCTTTTGGACTTAGCCACCTTCAAGTGTTTTGTATCTCCTTATATTTATTATTTTTTACTTTCTCCTTTTGTTAATGCATCTGTGAAAGGTTTTCTGTTTTTGTTTTTGTTGTTTGTAAGCTTTTTCCAAACAGTGATGGAGGCCAGTCAATCTTACACTCCAAATATAGTACAGCTATTCCTCCTTCATTAGAAACCTCGGTTTGCAGGGAGACAGAGATGTCTTTGGGGGAGATAAACAGAGCCAAGAAACCTGAGTTCTAGTATACACTCTGTTACGAGTTTATCCTCTTGGATTATTATCTGACCTCTTGGTGCTCAGTTTCTATATCTGGAAAGGCTTACCCTCTTATAAGGATAGTCTGAGAACCAGTACTCAGAATATGTGGAAGTACTTTGAGTTTTTAAAAACATCTTTGAAAGGCACCTGGGTGGCTCAGTCAGTTAAGCCTCTGCCTTCAGCTAAGGTCATGATCTCGGGGTCCTAGGATCAAGCCCCACGTCAGGCTCCCTGCTCAGCGGGGTGTGTGCTTCTCCTTCTCCCTCTCTCATGCTGTCTCTTGCCCTCTCTCAAATAAATCTTTTTTAAAAATCTATGAAAGAATGTAAGGCAACATGCTTAGCTACACCTGATTAAGTCATCTGTATCCATTTATCTTTGTGTGGATTAAAGGAGGTAAATAAAAATGCTTAGCTCAATGCTTGGCACATAGTAGATGCTCGGTAAAATCACAATTTTCAATGCTTCCCTTTCTTCTTTGCTTTCTTTTTGCCTTTCTCCTTTCATATCTTCTTCCCTAAGATGCTTAGAGTTTCTCTTTTCTTATTTTCTTTTTAAAAAATATTTTATTTATTTGACAAAGGGAAACATAGCTAGAGAGGGAACACAAGCAGGGGCAGTGAAAATGGGAGAAGCAGGCTGATGCGGGGCTCGATCCCGGGTCTCCGGGATTATGACCCATGCCAAAGTCAAATGCTTAATAACTGAGCCACCCAGATGCCCTGCAAAATGCTTATAGTTTTTCCTTGCTAACTTACTTAAAGTTGGTTCAGAACAATGTGTAATTTTCAGAAACAAGACCACAATTAATATTCTAGTATAATTATATTTTGTGATAATGTCAAGCTAGAAATAAGCATGTCACAATATTTATTATTATTTTAGAGAACAAGCTAGCTAATAGGTCAACTGTAACAAGCAGAAAGAGTGGGAGACCTAGAGCCTTGAGACGATTCTGATTAGCAAAGGACAAGTCGTCCCAGCAAGCTGCTGGCAGAGTTGGTGGTTCAGGCCTAACTTAGGCTGTCCTCCTGCTAACTTTGTGCTGTTGGAAGCAAGATGCTGCATCAGATTTCTGCTTCTTAGGGACCTCCGCCATGTCTGAATTTTAAAAATGCCAATATACTCTCTCCCTTGACATTGCCATTTGTGATTCTAATGTTATTACACTTTGTCTCAACTTTTCAGAAACACACACGTTAATGAGGGATGTTTGGCGTACTGTCCAATAAATTTATCAAGATGTTCTGAATAGAAGTAAGTCTGTGTCAGCGATGTCAAATATCTTTCTGCTTCAGAGAAGAATTTAAACTGTAAGACTCAGTGGCCGTTTGATCTCTGCGAAAACACCAGCGTTGAGCCCCACTGACAGAGGCTTGCCTGGCCTTGGATCTGCTTCCTAACCCCCGCCTCGGCCCTGACCCCCACGCCCACACAGTAAACAACATCAATCTGCCTCAAGCCCAACTCAGCTACAACTGGTTTGCCCCAATTGTTTTGTCAAGAAAAGTGAAAATAGATCCTCTTACCAAAAAGGGATTTTACATTTCATCAATTTCCAAGGAGGGATGAAATGCCTTCTTGAACGTAAGAATAAATAATAGCGTAGGGATTTGAGCCTTATAAACCCAGCCAAGGCATTGGGCCTTTCCCTCCAGTCCCCAAAGGAGGAGAATTTTTTGTGCTGACAGATAGCTCATGAATGCCTGACTGTACAGAGCAGAGGCCTCCTGGGGGCTTAGGGGAGCCTGCCTGAGGACACAGGCCTGGCCAAGGCCATGCTCGGCCTGAGCCACGAAGCCACAGGCTGCTGCCGAGCTTCTCCGGTCAATCTTCTTCCATCCCTCACTCCCATCCCCAGACCCTTTCTAGAAGTGGGGGGAAATACCTTCAGTGAAGCCCTAGAACTTTCAGGCACTCCATTTCCATATTTTCCTGAGATGATTCCACAGGCAAGTGGAGACCATGTCATTGCTCCAACTCCTACAAAGAAAAAAAAACAACAACAATAAGTTGCTTGTACAAATGGAGGTCAAAGTGTGGGAGTGTTTAAAACAGGACTTCCTTAGTTACAGGGAAACAGTCAAATAAGTTAATACCAGCATACAGCTTTCCATTCCTATTTACTTATAAAATATTTTATTTATTTATATGAGAGAAAGAGCAGAGAGAGAGAGAGAGAGATCACGAGTGCTGGGGGCCGGCAGAGAGAGAGGGAGAAGCACACTCCCAGCTGAGCAGGGAGCCCGATGTAGGACTCGAACCCAGGACCCTGGGGATCATGACCTGAGCTGAAGACAGGTGTTGAAGTGACCAAGCCACACAGGTGGCCCTAAAATTTAGTCATTTATAGGTTGAGCATTTTTATGAACCAAATGAACATGTATTGTCAGTTACAGGGAGTGGGGCTTGTTTCCAAGCCAAGCAAGGCTAAAAACGTAGTTCACTTATCATCTGCTGATATCCAAGATGGATGTTTCTTTTTATACTCAGAGACCAATACTGACTTGCACAGGCAAATGCCTCAGTGTCTCTACTTATCGCGAGTGCCTGTATAGAGCCTGGTCCGTGGCAGCACTGTGCCCACCGCAGAGGAAACACAGAGCGAATGCTAGTGATTCCAGCGATCATTACTGCTGTTGACTCTTTTGGTATTTTTTTCCCCTTATCCAGCATTTTCCTGCTCTATTCAGAACCTCTCTTTTTTTAGGAAGAAAGTTATCTCTGGACCCTGTTTTAATACATCCAGGCTGGAAAATGTGGCTTATTTCTGTTTTCTCAATGTCCAAAATTCTTATGTATTCTGTATATGTTATATACATAAGAATATATATGTATATATATTTCTTTCCTTTCTTGGAAATTATTACATTTACCTACACAGACATGTACTGCTAGGCTTGTCAGGCAGTCTTGAACTTCCCAGGTCTAACTTAGTTCCAGGCACAGGGAGAAGATACAGATGTATAGATCCATCACTGTTTTTGAAAAGGCAGTTATAATCTACTCAAAGATGCATGCTTTGGTTAAAGAAGCATCCTATGAAAATAATGAGTTTATTCAGTGTTTCTGCCCTTCTTTCTGCATGCATTTTTTGATCACCTCCTGGGTACAGCTTATACACAAGCCACAATTCGCAACCGCTTGGATTTCATCAGTAGTAACCCTCTAGACAACCCTATAGGCACATCTGATTCTTCTCCAGTCTCTGAAATGGATAGATCACACAATCTCTATGTTAAGTAGGAACATTAAGGAAAGCATTTTGGTAACACTTTTTTCCGGATCGCTGATACTCCTATTATTAAAAATAATCAGGAAATTTGACGGTGAAGTTTACCTATTTTATGGTAGAGCTCTGGTAGCTGCACCTCCACTTTCTCTCTCTGAAAAAGATGGTACTCTGCTTGTTCACAGACTGGAGGGATCATATTGAACTGCCTTGCTACAGAATAGGCTTCCTAGGGAGAAATAAGATTGCAAGTAAATTTATACTCGTGAGAAATAAGGCTCCTCTGTGATTTGTATGCATGAGAAAACTTCATTTTAATGCAATCAATACAAACCAAGAACATGTAGGATGCCAAATAATAAGACCATCAGTCTCACTAAGAGCAGTATCAAATGCGGGAAATTCTTATTATTCTTTGGAAGGGTCTGGATTGAGTAAAGCCCAGGGCAAATTAGTCAATGTGTGAATCATAGTCGTCCATGACAATACCCATAATTTCGGTTCCTGAAGAAATATAACTCAGATTAACATATAAAAATGATGTGTCATTAAGCATGTTGTAAACAGTATAGTTACTTAATACAGTTTTTAAAAAATGGAAGCTAGAGTCTTGTTCATGTAGCTCATTAGGTAGGAAATTTATTGTATCCTTTTTCTACCAAAGAAGAACGTGCCAGAATATGATTTCTGCTAGAGACCTGCGCCTTCCCCACTGTATTCTGAGCTGATGAGATCCAGCCCCCTGTATCCATCTCAGGAATGACAGAATCGATCATAGCATGCAGTGTCATGGTGATCTTTAGGAAAGTTTGCAGAAGGTCTTGTAATTTACACACACTATCTGAAAAACAGTAACAAAGTAGTATTACTGGCCATTTAAAAATAGAAATGAAATTACCATGATCTCCATAGCACTCCACCGAGAGGTCCCCCAATACATCGCCATTCCTTGGTTTATCACATGTGTCATGGCTCGGACAATTTCTATAGAAGGCCAAACAGCATTCCATTAGTTTCTCTACTTTTCAGAGTACGTGATCTTTGGTGTTTTTTTCCCTCTGCCCATAGCTTAGAAGTTAGTTTATTTAGATTTTATTCATTTATTCGACAGAGAGAAACAGCTAGAGAGGGAACACAAACAGGAGGAGTGGGAGGGGGAGAAGCAGGCTTCCTGCTGAGCAGGGAGCCTGATGCGGGGCTTGATCCCAGGACTTGGGGATCATGACCTGAGCCAAAGGCAGATGCTTAATGACTGAGTCATCCAGGCACCCCTCTTCCTTTACTTTTATTACTTCTTGGTTGCTGCCCTGTAAAAGAACATATGATTAACCCTTCTCAAGGCCTGGGTACCTTACTAACGTGAGAAGTAAGAGGAAGCATTTACTTTGACTTTGTAGAATGTCAGGTCACTGAGGATAGAAGGCCTCTCTTTGTGTGTTGGTTTTGCAGAGCTGGGCCTCACACAGGGTGTCTGTGTAATAGAGATGACTCAACAACAATATGTTTAGCAGAAAGATAAACATATTAAATGCTGCTCAAACAGCTGAGCCGCAGTGGCTCCCAGCCCACAGTGGCACACCCTGTCCTTGACCACGTCAAACTAAACTTTATTCTGAGACATCCATGCAATGTACTTCACCAGGGCCGCCTTCGTGGCCCCATGGAGTTTGCTCATCAGCTTCTTTCAGCTTGACATCACATTGCCTAAACAGGGGAATGAATCCTTTCCATGGAGAGCTGGAGCTGAGCTAATCCTCTTGGCACCAGCTGGATGTGATACAAAACCAGAGGGCATGGAGAGCCTCAAGTTCAGTGGTGTAAAAAGTCAAAGGCATGGCTGGATTTCTTCCACAAAGTGGGTCAAACACCCAGGATGCCAGGTCATTTGACATTCTCAAGAGGTTGCAGGCCTCAGACTTCTCTGTGTCCTACTACTTCAGAAAAATCAAATCCTTGTCTCAAAGTTGAGTTGAGGTGGATATATTCTCATTTTATTTTTCTCATAAGCAAGCACTATCTAAATTGGTAGGGGACAGGATATAGAGTGAAACACCCAGCGTTAGGGACTTGGTTTCCTTGCCTGTTTGGCTTTTAAATTGCCCTTGGTTTCTTTGATTGGGGGATGGGAATGCTTTTACTCACCATTGTCTGCTCAACAAAGGCAGAATTCAGCTTATAAGAACAATATTTTTCTTTCTTGAAGAAAGACTCCCAAATATCAGGTTATTACTCAGCAACTCAGACTACAAGTACTTTTCCCTTTATAAAGTGAATGAGATACAAAAATGTTCTGTGAAACATTATCCTTTTATCATACAACTGGAAATGAGTGTCTATGGTGAACATTTCTGGAAGTAGAGAGCCATTATATAAACCTCTTCCCAGAAGCATTCGCTCTGTTTGGACCCCTTGGTGGTAGCACCAGCCCACTTCCCTTTACACTCTGTTTGATTCAGAGCTGAGGGGTCTGTTTCATCAGCAATATTTATTAAGTGTCTGCAGCGCTAGGTGCTGGAGATATTGTGGTGAATCAAACATGTGGTGAGGTTAACAGAGAATAAATTAAACCCAAGGTGCCCCCATCTCTATTCTGTAATCAGTAAGACGAACACAGGAAAATTGAATGCCAGTTGTCACTGAGGGTTTGAGGACAGCAGTTAAGAGGAAATGGCGGTTGTGGCTCGTTCTGTACCTTCATTCACTTATTCAGCACGCACGTATTCAAAACCTAATATTTCCCAGGGACTGGGCCAGTTGCTGGGTTCATCTGTGAGCAAAACAAATACAGAGCTCCCGGGCTCAGGGAGTTGAGAGTTGAGAGGGGGAGAGGGGGTTGTACACAAGGAAGTAATTACCACATGCGAAGTGCTGTGAAGAAAACAGACCAGGGTCTAAGGTAAGGAATGAGGTTAAGGAGGATTTCCTGAGGAGTAATGTTTAGGCATCAAGATTAAAAAAGGAACCAGCTGTGTGAAGGACAAGGAAAGAGCATTTTTTTCTAGGCAGAGGGAATGATATGTACAGGACAGAGCTTAGTGAGTTCTTGCAATCAGAAGGCAGCCATTGTGGCAGGAGCTGAGTAAGGAAGAAGGACAGGGCTAGAAGAGAAGAGACAGTTGGCAGAGGGCAAAGCATGTTGTTTGTATGTTATTCAGAGTTTAGTGGGAAGGCAGCAAGAGGATGTAGTTTACATTTTAGAACACTATTTCTGATTCTTGTCATGGGGAATCAGTTGTGAGGGGGAAGACTGAAGGGAGCAAGAAGATCCTGAGGAAGGAATTGCAGTATTCCAGGTAGGAGGTGAGGGTATATGGTGGTAGTAAAGACAGACAGACAGACAGACATGGATGGATTCAAAATATATTTTGGTGGAATCCAGCAGGCTTGAGGATGGACTGAATGTAGTAAGTGAGGGCAAGGAAGGAATCAAGACGATCTCCCAGATAATTGGCCCTTTACAGACAGGGATGAGGAAGACTGAAGGAGCAACAGGTTTCAGCAGAAAAATCAAGGGTTCCTCTTTGGATGTTTGATGAATGGGGATGCCTGTAAGGTACTACAGGGAAGATGTCAAGTAGAAATCAATGGACGAATGACAGGGACAGCAAGGAGGGCTGGAGGTGACATATTTGTCACCAGTCTATTAGTTGTCTTTAAATTCACAGCAATGGATGAGACTATGTAAGGGGACTCTGCGGAGGATATAGAGAAGATTCTACAAGCCAGCCCAGGAGGGCTGGGTTCCAGTTCATCAGCTGCCAGAGGAGCAGGAAGGAAGCCAAATCAGGCAATGTTGCAGAATCAAGAGCAGAGAGGAGAAGGAGAGGGAGCTGTACCCACAGAGTGGCACACACTGAGCATTCAGATCAGAGGGTACAACACAGTGTCCGCTGGCTTGGGCACATACCAGGGACGCCCTGCTGGCCATGAGAAGAGCCGTCCCAGTGTCAGGGGTGCCATGGAACCACAGCCAGGCGGGAGAAGATGGAAGAAAGGGGAGGACGGGCTTTAGGCACAACCTGAGTAGACTCTTTCCAAGTTTGGAAGCGTATGGAACAGAGAAATGGCGCAATAGCTGCAGGGGTACTTAGGGCCAAAGGAGAGTTTTATTTTAAAGGTGGGAGACCTAAAATAAGCCTGTATACCACCAGGAGTGGTTTCAAAAAAGGGACTTGGTAATGATCCTGGCTGGGGCAGGAGGGAGAGGGAGGCTTGATCAAGTGAGATGGAGGGCAGGCAAGTACCTGTGAGGTACAGAGGATGCTGCATCTGGATGGCAAAACTCCGAAAGGTGTGTCAAACTCATCGTGGAAAGACATGGGAGCCCCCGTGTGATGCATTCTATTCTTAATAAGCAATCAATCAAGTGAAGAAGAGGTGGGAGTGTGAGAAGGACAAGGTGAGAACGAACGGTTCTGAGTATGGACAGACCTATGTGAGAGCCTCCAATGCCCCATATGCTTTAGTTGGTGGTAATTTCTTGCTCCCTGATTGGTTGTGCTTCCGGCTGTGCAGAGGGGGGTTTGGTGGAATGAAGAAGAAAACTCCAGTAGTTCTTATCTTTGGAGGAGACCACAGCACTGAATGCAGGCAAAGATGGTGGGGAGAAGCGAGGGGCCACCACAGATTAAAAATTAATCTTAATCGGGCGCCACTCAGCTCAGTGGGTTAAAGCCTCTGCCTTCAGCTCAGGTCATGAACTCAGGGTCCTGGGATCGAGGCCTGCATCAGGCTCTCTGCTCAGTGGGGAGCCTGCTTCCTCCTCTCTCTCTGCCTGCCTCTCTGCCTACCTGTGAACTCTGTCAAATAAATACATAAAATCTTTAAAAAAATAAAAAAAATAAAAATTAATCTTAATCAATGTTAAAGTTGTTGTTTTTGAACATCAAAGAAAAATCCCCCAAGTTGTTTAGCTCTGTAATCGGAAGCTGCCCTGATGGCTGAAGTGAACTTTTACACGATTCTACTATTCAGGGACACAAGAGGGCAGCATTGTTGAAAGAAAAATAATCCGCGGCAGCTAGCTAGTTTTACTCTTGTCTCATGGAAATGCATTTCAAAAACATCCTCATCAGAGCATCGATTCCAGGTGGGAAAAGGATGTTAGGAAGATTTTCACAAGCATTTCATGCACCTGCCTTTGGGAAAAAGAGACGCAGACAACCAGGATTAAATCTGGCAACCCAGGACTGAATGTGACTCCCTCCTCTTTTCCAGGAAGCCTTTGCACCCATGGTTCTCAACTGGGACTGCTCATTAAAACCCCTTGGAGGGAACTTTAAAAATCTCCTACCTGACTTCCACCAAAGATCTATTGTATCAGAATCTCTAGGGCTGAGGCCCCATCATCTGCACTTTAAACACTCATTCCAGACTATTCTAGAGTGCAGCCAGGGTTTAGAACTACTGTGCTTGTCTATACCAATGGTCCTAAAGTGTGGCCCCCAGGCCAGCAGCATCTGCAGCACCTGGAAACTTGTTAGAAATGCAAATTCTAGAGTCTTATACTACACCTACTGAATTACAAATTCAGGGTGGGGGGCAGGGCTTGGTAGTCTTTTTTTTAAAGCAGCCCTCCAAGATTTTCTGGTGTGTTTTGAGAACCACTGCTTTATACCAGTCCCAAGTAAGCCATTTCAGGCTGTACAAACTTCCTCCTACATTTCCTCCTCTGCTCTTTCACCTAAATGCTTCATGCTGTAATTTAACCCTTCATTACTTGCTTTAGTACACACATACTCACTGTGGGATGCCTGCGTACACACATGCGCACACACACAAATATACACACACTTCGGTGTGAATTGAAATCGCCTGAGGAATGTGGTGAAAGGCAGAAAGGTCCAGATCCTAGCCTACTTCAATGAGCCTAGCTAGGCCTTTGTGTTATTTTCATTGGCTCTAAAATCGCAAAGTTTGAGAAACACTATCTGAACTCTTGAAAAACTTCACTAGATCTTCCCTGTGCACTCCTTTCCAGGTGGAAATAATCATTGTTCTGTGACCCACAGGCCACAGGAAGCTCTCTCTCATTCCCTGTATCCTTAGCACACAGCTGGCTCTCTATAAGTGCTTCGGGTCAGTTTCTTTCCTGTGAGTATTCCATTTCTTCATTTGTAAAGTGAGATGATGTTGATCCGGTGGAATTCATCAAAGCCTGAAGTGAGGTAATGTGTGGAGATCCATTTGTGAATCTCAAATTGTAACACAAACTGAGTAAGAAGCAAGCAGGATGTGGCCCCTTGTTGCTTCTCAAAAAGGCTCAGTTTCTAACATTTTAGTTACAAAAAAGGGAAAAAACAGTTGACATTCTTTCAGTGATGTAGGTCATCTTTGTTTTCAAATATGCATTTTATGCTAATTGACTTCAAAAAACTGTTTATTTTGAATGCAAAAATGTGTTGCTAAACATGTTTGCTTTTTTAATTGGCCCTCATCCAAAAAAGATAGTTGCTGACATTAAACCGTTTTCATGGGAAATGTTCCTTTGACCTTTGAAAGCTGTAAGCAAATAGTTACATTGCATGAACAATAAACCATAAGAACTTCAGATAAAAACATGCAGAAATTAGTGTTTTGATTTAAAAAAATGGACTCAATCTGGTAATAGTGACACAGAATGATAAAAACAAAAGGAACTCAAGAGATAATCCATTGTAGGTTCCTCTTCATTTTTAAGGTATAATAAAAGCCTTTATATAACTAACAATTCTAAATATTTCAAATATGTTTATAAAACGCTAAGAGTGAAATACATAAAATAATAATTGTATTATATGGTGGAACTACATGTAATTTTGTTCTCTTGTTTTCCAAGTTTCCTGAACATTCCTGTAAATGTGTTATTATACTTTTATAATAAAAAAAGAAAATTTCCTATCAAGCAAAGGTGCCAAACTGGTGAATTAACCTGTAAAACACGAACATTTACAGGTTAATTCACAAGTATTTTTAACCAAATGAAATTGCCAGTTTTAGAGTTCAGAAATGGTTGACTATTGACAATCTCATTCATATCGTTTAGCCTAACTGCTAGCAGATCCTTTCTTTTTTCAGAGGAGAGGACTATGTGGAGGCTGAGGCACTGGGAAAATGTGGGGACTTGGTTTCCTCTAAGCAGTTACAGACACTAAGAAAAAATAGATCTAAACCAGGGCACAGTTTTCCCTCTGAACCAGCTGTTTGTTTATTTAACTTCCATCGTTTATTTGCTTACTTAACTTCAGAAACTTGTGGTGGTGGGTTTATAATGGTGCCTCTTTGTGGCTCAGAGGCTTCTCCCTGCTCTATCCATCCTCTGTCCTGGCCGTGGAGAAGCCTCTCTCAGTGCTCAGCTGAGTGTCTGGAGACAGAGAGCTAGCCTTTTTCACAGGGATGGAAACTTATACCTAGAAATGGAGTATGTCACGTTGAGCCTTACGGCTTTGCTCCGTCTCTGAGGAGAGCCAGACTCCCTGTGCCTCACAGAGCACACAGTGGGATTCGGACACTGTGGCTTCTGTCCCATCACTAGCACTCCCTTGGGAGCCTCCCTCGATCTTGTTGGATCTCAGTTTCTTCAACACAAGTGAGCAGATTGGTATTAATTGAGCACATAGGTAATCTTCCTAAAAACTGCTTAGGTGGAAAATATCTTAACCCGCATTTCATTGGTGAAGAAGCTGAGGCTCAGAGGCACTTGGGCAAGTTCTCAGCAGACAGCCTAAAAGGCCACTTATAGCTCTGAGGTTCTACAAGGCTCTGTGTATCATGAATTGTGGGAGAAGGTGGGCTGGGGACTGAAAAATAACGGCATTTACTTCATCCCACGTGCATCTGTGAACATGAAATGCCTTGTACGGGATTATAAACATTCGTTTGCCTTTAATACACGATGACTACCATTCATGATGTATATGAATGACTTGGGAAGTGTAAGCAATCTTTTTGCTTCCTTGAGGAAATACTTTAAGTTTGATGATTCTGCAAAAAAAAAAAAAAAGAAAGAAAAAAAAAGAAAAAGAAAAAGAAAAAGAAAATAGCCAAAAAGGGGATTGTGTCCACATCTGACCTGTTGCAGTTCAGAGAAAAAGTGCTCTTCCCAAGACAGTTCACAAAGAATAAGCCTTCTGGATCAGGACACAGGCCAGAATGATCAGAAGGGACTAGATTCAAGAGACTAGGATGCGATACATGGACTGAGGCAAGACAGTAAAACCTTTCAATTTAAACTTTGTTCAAAACTGACCCCAGGACGGAGCTGTAGGTCCCTGAGGACGGTGTGTTGTCGTCACTCTGCAGCTAACCTGTCCCTAAAGGGCATATGGTTCTCAACCTCTCTGTTTTGCCAAACACTGTAATTTCTGGACCCTAGACACTCAATGGAACCTCTGAGATTGCCCAGATGTGATTTCTGAACCTGATTCTGAAATGTGGAATGTGTTTTTGAAATAGGACACTTTTAGTCTCTCTTTGGCCTGAAGTCCAAAGGCCCCAAACAAAAACAGTAGTTGGTAAGTACCCCTAAGTTCCAAAGTAAGACCTTGGACCACCTATGCAGGACTGGTAAAAAGATTTGGCCATCTTTAGCCTAACTCCCACTTGAAGGAACGATGGAACTTGAGACATAATTTAATTGGATTTGAGTTCTGTGGCATTTCCCTACCTCCCTCTATGATTCCTCCCTCCCCCCTACCTTTTACCTCATCTCAAACTGAATAAAACTCCAGATCCAAAAAATCCCATTTGCAGAACGTGCAAATAAGAGAAGCTCCCTGAAGTAAGAGCCTGAAATTGCTGTGACTTTTCCCAAAGAGAGAGGCACTGCTGTTCTGGGGACTCTGCTTATTCCTTACCAGCAGCCCCCTACAGAGTGGGGAGGCTATGTGATGCTGTATACTTTTAATTTTATTTCTTCCTCCATCAGACATGTGCCCTTTAACCCTAGCAAAAGAGCAACTATTCATTTTACACCTCAGTAAGAATGGCCAAGTGACTTGCCTAAGGAAATGACATAGCTTTCTTATCTTTCAGTACAGCTCTCTCCCTTATTATTTCCCTATAACTCTCTTACCACCACCTGCTGTCCTTCCACTCTTGCCTGCTGATACTCTGCAAGAAATAAGTATGTAGAATATAGATCATAAAAATCACACTTCTTCCTTAAATATAGTCCAAATGTGGTCCCACTATTTCCTTCTAAAACTAGGTGAGTCCAAACTATCAGTCTGTAATACCTATATTTGGCAAACACTAAATTATAGTAAAGAGATGATTTCTGTCCCGAGAGTGTTACTAGTCAGTCCTTAAAAGAGGAGTTTTTATAGTTTAAACATGGGCCTTCTCCTGATGCGGGATATCGCTCTGATACAAATGAAGACATTAAAATCAGAAAAACCATTTTCTGCCTTTTGCTCTTGTCAGTTAAGCCCCACCAATTTTATCAGAGAACATGGCTGTCTTAGCCTGTTCAGGTTATTATAACAAAAATACCACAAACATACAACACACATATCATAGGTGACTTAAACAACGTTCACTGCTCACAGTCTGAGGCCAGGAAGGACAGATCAAGGCTCCAGCAGATTCACTGTCTCACTTCCCCGTCTGTAGACAGACCTCTTTTTGCTGTGTCCTCTGAGGTGTGAGGGAGATTGCTAGGTCTCTTTGATAAGGGCACTAATCCCATTCATGAAGCCTTTACCCTTATGACCTAATTACCTACCAAAGGCCCTGCCTGCTAATACCATCACACTGGGAATTTTATTTCAACATATGACTTTGAGGATGACACAACCCTAAATTTAGACAAAGGCCAAGATAATTTTGGTTTAGAAGATTCTCAAAGCAAGTGTTACCAGCTGTTCAACACTGTGATAGATGACATACCTATAAATCCTGACTTTGAATAAGCTGTGTTTTTTCCCCCAGTGAATATAACAGGATGAATGATCTACAAAATCTATGCAGAAGCAAATAGGGGAGTTAACCTGCCATTTGGATCTATTTGCTAGAACCAACTTACTCTGATTTTAAAATAGCTAAGTGAAACCTTTCTTATACATCAGGAATAATTATGGTAGAAGGTAATTCTGGTGTATGACAATAAATCCTAATCAGCAATACCTAGAAAGATAAGATAGATGTTACAGAGACTCATCATTTAACCATAATATAGAAAAGATCTAAAGAATGATTATCTTTGTATTTTGTAATCCTTTTGAGCTTTAGGTTGCAGTTTTTCTTACTGAGAAATGAAGATACAAATAGCTTCTTGGTATATCAGTTAAGTTAGGGTTTTTTAAAATAAAGTCATTAAAAACTCAATGGACAGTTCTTAAATTGTAAGAGAGAATTATTGGCTCTAATCACTGGAAATGAAGAGGTCATACATCTTCAGAACTGATTTTTCCAGAAAGTTACTGAGGACCCACTTTTTTCTAACTCCTGTACCATGCTGTTTTCCTCTATGTCATTAAGGTGCCTCTCAGTAACATCTCTGGCCATGTGTTTCTCCACACTCAGCAGGACCCTTGTGCCTCAGCATTTCGACTCCTGAGATACCGTCTGGTTAGGCAGAGCAGGTCACATGAACCAGTGAGTTTTTCAAGGGGAAAAAAGGGACTAATTGGTTTCACATGATCCAGAGCCCACATTGGAACTGAGGACCAGCAAGGGGAGAGGAAGTGGCTCTCCTATGGGTCACCTGATGGTATAAGGGGCAGGGTCATCCCTAAGCCTTAAGGCATGTCAAAAGCGAATGTATTACCAAAACACTTACTAAGGAATAGTCTTCCAAATGTTCACTGAGATACTAAAAAGGAAATGTAATGAAACCCCATCCATCATACATGGCACCCAATACTTCCCTATCCATCACTGGTGGAAGAGTTATTTTCACCCCAGAGAGCGTCTGTCATTGCACTGTAGATATCTGACTCAAGCCTTGAATTACTGATCTTTTCAGTTGTGCAATGTCATCCTCACTGGCCAGACAGACGGATGTGGTGGCATCCTGACACATAGCTGCTGCTTCTATTATCCCGTCTGGAGCTTTTTATTTGTACAACTGTCTGTCTGGGTAGCAGCTTCTTAGGACGGGCTTTAACTCTACTTTAAAAGGAAGTCTATCTTGTCAATGTAAGAATAAAGCAAGCAACTTGGCAGGGGACTGATGAGAGTAAAAAAATATATATATTTATCCTAATGAGATTTTCTGCTGGCAAATCCAGTTTTTTTCTGTAACAGAAAGCAATCTTTATTGCTTCTTTAAAAATGTAGAACTGGCCTGCCTTCCTGGTTCTGCCATGGGAGATGGCTGAAAGAAGATGCTATCTTCATCTTCGTAATATTAAACCCGCTGTTCTAACAGCAGAAGCAGCTCACTGGCAGCCCCAAATCCATGCTGGCTCTGCAGAGCTTGTCTCCATTTGTCAGGTGTCTGGTAACTAACCAAAGGCAACTTTTAAACTTGCTATGATGGAGTGAAATGATTTTCTCAGCTTTTTAACAGTGAACTACCTGGTAAAGAGGGAATACTACCTCTTTTTCTGTTTGAAATGAGGCACCTGTTGCTCTGTATGTTAAAATATAAGGCAGGCCCAGTGGTGGCATCCGAGGGCAGACCCACGGGGACAAACTACCCTCCTTCTAAAGGGTTCTGGTCCTGAAAATGGCCCAGCCACCACAGGGCCTGCCTTACATTAAGATGCATAAAGAAAAATGTTACTATTGCTTAAAGAAAGTGCTTTATTAAGGTGTAGGGCATCCATTTGCATAAATTTTTATGCTAAAGCCAATCTGTCTAAATAACATTTGTTTTTGTGGCTGCTTTAGTGGCTCATGTGGTAGAAACATTTAAGAAGCATTGTCTTTCTGTGAAAAACCTTGCTAAATCCTTTCTTAGCAGAGGATTCTAATAAAGAAAATAAGGGAAAACCACCATATTTGGGTGGGGAATGGGGAAGAAGGTGAAAAATGGGAGGGAAAGTCCCAAAGAAAGAGATTAAGGGCTCCAGATACAAGACAACATGCGGGACAGTGAAATAGATACAAGGAAAAGATCACACATCTTGTATCTATTTCACTATCCCACATGTTATTAGACTATTCCACTAAGAAAGGAGTTAGCAAGGTTTTTCATGGAAAGACAATGCTTCTTAAACGTTTCTACCATATGAGCCACTAAAGTGGCCACAAAAGCAAATGTCATTTAAACAGATTGGGCTTTAGCATAAAAATTCATGCAAATGGCTACCCTACACCTCAATAAAGCATTTGCTTTAAGCAATAGTAACATTTTTCTGTATGCATCTTTGAATAAAACTGACACAGAAGGAAAATGTTTCATGTTTAGTCTTTGGCTTGTCCAGCTCCCCTCACATGCCCTCCCTCCCATATCAACTTTTTCTACACAGAGCACATGCCCTTGTGCTCAATGGGAAAGGCATGCCTGGTTGTAAGGCAAAGAACAGCAAGAACGGGGTCAGTGACTGAAAAGGTATAATGAATTATCCCTCTTAGGGTTTGGTCTTTAACTAGACACAAAACCCTAATTTGACCTAATCTTTTTTTGCCCTAAATTTTTGTATATTTCCATGCCACATTTTGTGAGGCTCCCTCACATAAATATAAGGGCCTTCTGTATTCCAAAGTATTAAGAATAACCATTAATAGTAATTTAGCTCTTTTAATACAGCTGGCCTTGTTCTAAGCACTGTATATTAACTCACTTAATCACCAAAACAATCTCACAGAAAGGTCTCTGATTGTTATTCTTCTTTTGCTATGAGAAAAATGGACCACAATGAAGGTGAGTAAATTGCTCAAGAATAGTAAGCGGAAACAAGTGCTCTGGTTCTAGTCTGCTCTTCAACACAGAGAACATTTCAACATTTTAGAAATTGGCAGACTTGTGCCAACCGACTGGACCAGCAAGTCCTGATGGAGCATGGCAGGTTACACTAAAGGGATGAGATGCTAACTGAAAAACTCCTTTGGGAGCTGACAGAAGAAACCATTTTGTTCCCTGGGATCACTCAAGTCCTTTGGGGGCCTTCCCAGTGTGTATGTGTGAATGCACGGGGCTTCTTTGTGACAGAGCAATGTGGACCATTTCTCTTCCCTACTTGGCCTTTATTGCCTGGCAGCTTTTACAAGTGAACTTCTTTTCTTTAGGAAGTTGACAGGATAGACAGAGGATGATGGAGAAAGAGACCCTAAGTTCTGAGGTTGTTCTTCACTCATGAACTACCATCTCCAACATAAGGCAGGAAAAGGTAAGTGCAAAACAGAGGAAGTATCATGCTGTACACATGAAAAAGGAGGGGTGTTTACTTCCAACTAAGGGGATCAAGATATCTTCCTTGGGAACATTTCAGGCTAAGGAAACAATGAGCAGTGCTTCTTGAAACTAAAGGTATTGATTTTAAAAATGTTTTTGCTTCCTAATTAGTTTAAAAAAAAGAAAGTATATTGGTTAAAATAAGTACCTACTGCAAAGCTAATATGTTATTAAAAAAATATGTAATGGCATCTGGATCCTGGCTGCAAAATACCACACTCCATTAAAAGGACCAGGGCTCTTTGGGAGCAATGGCTGATTACAGGGCTGGAGAAAGCACAGGAGACTTAGAACATCTTGTGCTGGGTAATCAAAAAAGTCCTGAAAGAAAGAAAGAAATAAAAGGAAAGGAAAGGAAAGGAAAGGAAAGGAAAGGAAAGAAAGGAAAAGAACACACAAGATATATCAAAGATACTCCAAATGAACATGCTGGGGATATTTGTGGTAACAACAAAAAAATAATGACTAACGATTTATAAATAATAAAATAAGGGTTCCTGGGTGGCTCAGTTGTTAAGCATTTGCCTTCAGCTCAGGTTCCTGGGATAGAGTCCCGCATCAGGCTCCCTGGTCAGCAGGAAGCCTGCTTCTCCCTCTTTCACTCCCCCTACTTGTTTTCCTGCTCTTGCTGTCTCTCTCTATCAAATAAATAAAATCTTTAAAAAATATCACAGAATAAAATCAGAATCTATGAGATCATAATGATAAAAATAATTGAATAAAGAAATATAAGGGGAGTAGGGAAAGCTCTTCCTTACAGTAGAATGCCAACGAAAAAATGTAATAGGTCTGATAGAAATAGAAAATCACCATTTGGCAAACAACATAGTACTTGTTACAGGTGAGAATAATTGTGGAGTGCTAAAATTAAATGGGCAAGAGTTTGATGAAAAACATGATATTGGCACAGTTTCCAAATATTTCCCTCAAACATACTCATTGGGTATACATCATCTATACTTAATGTCATATAATACAGGACATCCTAAAGGAAAAACTGTACCTTTACAGAGGAGAAACCTGGAAGACTTCACCTTAACCAAGTGGCCAAAGTTAAAATCAGTAACAGGAAAAATAAACGTTACATACCCTTTCTCCCCAGGAGGAAGCACTGAACATCATTTCTGTGGTATTCTTGCCCAAAATACCTAATGTGAATTTAATCACTAGCAAATATCTGAAGAACGTCAATTGAGGGACATTCTACAAAAGAACAGTCTAATGCTTTTCTAAACTGTTACAATTATGAAAGACAAAGAAAGGCCATGGAACTGATCCAGCTTAAAGGAGACCAAAGACACATGAAGATGAACTTCAATGTGTGATCTTAAAGTAGATATGGAGCAGAAGGGAATATCAGTGAGACAATTAGAGAAATGTGAATACAATCTATAGATTATATATTATTATCATGTCAATGTTAATCTCAGATTTTAATAGTACAATGGTTATTTATGTAAGATGTTGACATTTGAGGGAATCTGGGTGAGGGATATATGAGAATGTACTATTTTGTACTACTGAATTTTTTAAAACTTTTAAAAAGATTTTATTTATTTGAGACAGAGAGTGTGAGTGCATGAGCCAGGCAGAGGGGCAGAGGGAGAGGGAGAAGAAGACTCCCTGATGAGCCAGGAGCCCTACTGGGGGCTGGATCCTAGCGTCCTGGGATCACAACCTGAGTTGAAAGCAGATGCCTAACTGACTGAACCACCCAGGCAACCCTATTTTTACTTTTTAAAGTTTGGAATTCTATCAGTAGATAGTTTAAAATAGAAAAATGCAGACCATAAATAGAAATTTTAACAATCTTTAAGATATAAAATAAATGGCAATTATGGTTTCTTCTCATCCTGCAGTGGATTATATAGCATGCCCTGCTTTGGAGGTCTCCAAGGGAAGGAGTCTGGCTCAGCAGGGCTTGTTTAGGAAGTGGCAGATAGGTCTCTGGTGTTGGCCTGTTTCCGGAGGGATGCAGTGAGAGATGGGTTGGCTTCTGATCCTGGAATCTGGGGTAGGAAAACGTGCTTGTGTATTTCTAAACCCCAAGGGCTGCACCTGGACTTCAACAGCCAGGAGAGCATAGTTAATACTGATAACTCAATACCACTGGCATTTTTATCTCATTTGTGCGTGTATGTGTGTGGTTATTGACTGAATCCTCAGTCAGCTTTACTTTCCTAAAGTAACACATGCGCATCATGCAGAGTCAATGCCTAAAAGCTTATAACCAGAAGCCCCAGACCTTCGACTCTTTGCCTGCACCCCAGAGGTAACCACTTCCAATATATGTTCCTTACTCTAGTATTAATCTCCATGTTTCTCAATAGTATTTCTGCATTATGCTCTTGTTCCTGCTTTTCTAGATATTCTGTGTTGACTTCCCTTGGAGGTGAGGGTTTTAGCTCCTGCTCATAAACCCTTCTTTCTTCACCATCTTCCCAATATGTTCATAACTCACTTTAGGGTTAAGTTCCTATTCCACGTTTTCATTTTAATGACTCCATATTTAGTGTCCACTGCCAAGCAAAGTATTTTACAGTGATTATGTCGCCTTCCTTCTATAACTTCTCATTTCTCCTTCAGTTGACAATTTCTTCATTGACAGTTTTATTTGGAGCTTTACTAAATCTTCCCATACGTTGTGCAACTGTCTCTCAGTACAGCTTTCCACATGGTCAAGCTTGTGAGAAACTCAGTTCCTTCTTTCCTTTTCCTGGCAGCATCCCACCTGGAGGCTGCCATCTTCCTGCGGCGCCCACACCGAGAGCGCTCTGTGCTGCTGCCCAGCTGGCGCACTGGCGCGTCCCTTCCTCTCACCCTGGAAATCCCCTTCTTCCTCTAAAGGAGCTGGATCCTGCCACTTCCTCCTTGTGGCTTTATCCTCTCAGTTTGGTGGAGCATATTTTCCAGTAGCTTTTGAGGGGTTGTTTTGGGAGATAGGAAAGTCAAAATGTTTTTATTTCCTCCACCTTGGTTGGGAGGCTTACCCACTGTCTTTTTGCTTCGAATAAGCCTTGCTCCACAGCAAGTGACTGGTGCGAGAGCCACTGTGGGAATGAGGGGTCTTGCCACTTTTTCCCACTGGGGTTTTCTTCCACAACAATGTCCATAACTGTTAGATTTTTTCCTTGAAAAGATATTCTCCACAGAAATATTCTCTTATAGGGTGCCTGGGGAAAGTGTAACTGGCTAGAGTGACATGGCAGTAAATGAGAGGGGAGGTATGCGGTCTCACTTCCTAATTTTTTTTTCCTCAGCCTAGCCCCACCTTCCTTTGTGTCTGGGATCTCTCAGACTATAGCTCCTCAATCCATTGCTCTAGTTTATGTACCTTTTGCTTCCTTCATTGCCTACAGACCTGGGGACATAGAATTTTCATCGATCTGTCGTTCTTTTAAACAACCACCTTGTTTCCAGTTCCCGCCTCACCCCATCCTCTGTGACACTAGTGCGTCTAATGCTCTACCATCCTGAGATTGCATGGTGGAGATTAATTTGCTTCTCACCTGTGGGGACTTCAAATAAATCTTCCCTCAGTTCTGCTAAGTCATTTAGAATTCTTCCATCCTTCTTCCACCAGAGTCTGGCTTTCCAGTTGTCTGCTACTTTCATCAGAAAGGAGATTTCTATTTCTGTTCCTTGCCCTGTATGTTATTTATTGTTGTTGTTATTTTTTAATGGAAAGGGGCAGAAATGTTTTATTCTGTCATCTTAAACCAAGAGGTTTCCTTCACTGTTTTCCAGATGAGGAAACTGAGACTCAGAGATTAGGTGGCTTTCACTCCCTCACGCACTCCCTATTTCAACAAAGCTGCTCTTGTCAAGGTTACTGGTGGTCTTCGCACAGTTAACACTGATGGACGATTCCCAGTTGTCATCTGACCTGACCTATCAGTAGTGCTGATAGAGTCAATCGCATTTTCTTCCTTGATATGTTTTTGGTTCGCTTATCTTTTCTGTTTGTTTGTTTTTTGGTTCTTTGTTTTTGGTTTTGCTTTTTTTAATCTGCTCTCTCCCTCCTCCCAGCTTCTGAATATTGGCTCTCCAGGGCTCAGTCCTTGGTCCTTTCTTCTATATCCTTTTCCTGCCTTTTCTTTCTTTCTTTCTTTCTTTCTTTCTTTCTCTCTCTCTCTCTCTCTTTCTTTCTTTTCCTTCCTTCCTTCCTTCCTTCCTTCCTTCCTTCCTTTCTTTCTTTCTTTCTTTCTTTCTTTCTTTCTTTCTTTCTTTCTTTCTTTCTTTCTTTCTTTCTGTTTTTACTCCCTGTGTGATTTACCAATTTGCAACATTTTAAATATCTTTAACATGCAGACAGCTCCCTCATTTACATCTCCATCCCAGGCCTCTCTCCTGAGTTTCAGATTCGGTGTCCAACTGCCCACTCAACATTTCTACTTGGATGTCTAATGAACATCTCAAACTCAAGCCCGCTGGTCTTCCCCCACAAACCAGCTCCACCTATAGTATTCCCCCATATTAGTTAATGGCAGCTTCTGGCAGCTTCCAGCCTTCTGGTGACTCAGGCCTAACACCATGGAGTCATTCCCCAGTCCTCCTTTTCTGTTACACCCACATCCAACACATCAGGAGCTCTTCTGAGTCTACATTCAGTATTTTTTTTTATATTCAGTATTTATTCAAACCCTACACTTCCATAGCTAGCACCTGCTTCTGAGCCATCTTATCTCTCATCTAGATTGCTACAATTATTTCTTCATATCTCCCTGCTTCTACATGTGTCCCTTCATAGTTCACTCTAATTCCAATCCAGAGGGATCCTTTTGAAATACAAGTCATGTTACTTTTTTGTCCAAAATTCAGAGGGTTGCCAAACATCTCTGTGTTCTCTCTAAACTCTTTTACACTTTTCCTTCTTCACTCTCTGCAGTCACACTGGTGTCCATGATGGTCTTCAAGCACAACAGGCTTCTCCCATCTTAGGGTCTTTGTGTCAGAAACAATGTCCTTATCTTCCTTCTCATTACTCACTTTACTCCTTTGGGTCTTTGCTGGCATCCTACCTTCTCAGTGACCACTTTCTTTTTTTTGTTTTTTGTTTTTTTGAAGATTTTATTTATTTATTTGACAGAGAGATCACAAGTAGGCAGAGAGGCAGGCAGAGAGAGAGGAGGAAGCAGGCTCCCCGCTGAGCAGAGAACCTGATGTGGGCCTCCATCCCAGGACCCTGAGATCATGACCTAAGCCGAAGACAGAGGCTTTAACCCCTGAGCCACCCAGGTGCCCCTCATTGACCACTTTCAACTCCCTGAACATCCCCACCCTCACTCTTCTGCTCTACCTTTTCCTTGGTTCCATAACACTTGATCATCTTCTAATCAGTCTACAAAACTTAATTTTTTGTTTTACTCTTTATTCCCCGTCTCTCCCAGTAAATCCCATGTGTCTCACAAGGGTGGGAATCTTTGTTGATTTTGTTCTCTTGTATATCCCAGGCATCATGAACAATGGCTAGTGTATAGCGGGCACTCATTAATAAGTGAATATAAATAAATGAATGAGCCCAATTTTAGACCTGACTATTTTTAGTGTACGATGTTCTTCTCTCGGTCATTGTGAGTGATATAAGATGATATTTAAAATGCATCCTGTCAGTATTTTGAGAAAGAAACTTGCAATATTTATCTTATACTTGGGAAGAGACTAGGGAACTGGATGGGAGAAACAAAATTTCACCATTTTTTCCTCCCCCAGTCTTTCTTTTTGGTCTCCATATCTCCCTTTTCTTGTTTCTGTTAAGCTTTGTGTGAATTTTTATATCAGTTTTTTTTTCTCTTATTAGAAAAAGCACTCATTTCTAGGTGTTCACTCCATTACCAAATATATTTCCAGTTTCCATGTTAATGATACAACACTTTTCTTCTTTCTTTAAGTAAAAGAGAGTTCTGCTGATACTAAATTTACTTTCTTTCCTTTTCTACTGCTTCCCTGTACCCATCCCTTCCATCCACTAGCCATGTAGAAAACAAAAACAAATGTTCTTATATAAGTAAATTCTGGCTTGACTGTATGAGGGTTTCAAAAGCTGTTGAAAGTATCTCATCTAATTACCATTAATTTTGTATGACTGGCTTCATTGAAGCTAGTCACAACACAAGCTTACCTTTCAGAATTTAAAATAGAACAAAAATCTAATGTAGGGATGCATTTAGAAAGGATGGATAAATTCCAAACTGCAGAAGCTGAGGTTTAGTAGTTTATGATCCTTTTCAGTATTAGAATCTTTAACAAATAGTTATTCACCAAAGTAGAAATGAACTTTCAAAAGTCTTCAGATTCCTGGGGAAATTTTGTAGGGAAGGGCCCTTGTAGGGTATGGGAGGTGTCCGTGCATAATGGGTACATTTTATACATATGGCCAGATGCTTTATTTTATAATTTGTGGAGACTTAAATTTTAAGCACACAAGGTTTTCCTGAGCTTCCTTCAATATTGAACATAATGGTATTTTCTTATAAAACAAATAAATTTGTTTTCTGAAGCAAACAAATTTGTTTTTTGCAAGAGTTAATTTTTTTCATTTATAATTTAAGTCAGATTGATTTAAATTAGGTAAATGTATGTAACTAGTATGTGAAACAAGCATGACTCATGATAGTGTAATCACAACATAACTTTATTTTTTTAATCTCCCACTAGTCCTCTACATTTCATGGGAATAAGTATCCCTTGGCTTCAATGAGAATTCAGGCTCATTCCACATCATTTAAAATAATAAATACAACCTTTATAGACCTCAGTCAAAACTCCAAAATCAAATATTTTCCTTTTCCTAGCGAGAACCTGCTTAGAGCAGCAGACTGCAGGAAGGCGCAGTGAAATGGGACATGGCTGGTCTCTCTATTCCTCTACTTCCTGCTTCTCCTCCAGCCCTTCTCCCACCAAATCTGGGTGTTCAGCTCCAGCCCCCACCTCCTACTCCCCAGCTTCCAGGAGGCTGTCCTCGTAGAGGACAGACCCCAAAAGAATCCCACATAAGAAACATTCACAGACACCCTGTCACCCCCATGGAAGGTGCACTCTCCTGCTGTACCAGTAAAGGACAGAACCAGCGCACTTCTCCACATCTGGGTTTGTCAGACATGAGTCAGCTCCCAAGCCCCTATATTCCCTAACTCTGAGGTTCACATTTTAAACAATCTACTTAGCCTTGTTTGTAACTCCTCACCCCCAGCCAGGGTGAAATTGATGGGGCAGTCCTCTCCTGAGGACTCTGCTGATGTGGGTTGGTACTCAAGGCATAGTTTTCTTTAGATGTGCCCTTCTCACTAGATCCTCTCTCCTCCTCTCACTCAAAATTTATATTCTTGAAGCAAGTGAGGGAGCTCCAGAGTTATGGCAATGAGAGTTGGGGAAGAGAAGGGAAAGCTCATCTTTACTGAAGAATATCTACTTATAAATGGAGATGGGTTGCAACCCCATTGTAATAACTGGTGCAGGCAGAGATCTTTAGCAGGTGCTCAAATGAGGTTGTGGAGGACCCAGCTATTTGTGTGGTCTCAAAAAATCGCACACCCAGAGTACTTATTAATTACCAAGTCAAAGAAGTACCATCATGGTGGGGAAAGCTGGCAGATATCATCTCAACCAAGTGATCAACCTTACCAGGTTCCATAATGGGACACAGTGACACTCCTGGGTCTTCTGAGGGACACATTTAGAGGAACTCAACGTCACCTATGTTATCTTGCCAAAAATGCTTCATCTAGTCATGAGAAAAATGATCAGACGATCCAGACTGAGAGACATTTTCCAAAACAATTGGCTTGGATTTTTTTTTAAATGTCATTGTTTTTAAAGAGGAAAAAAATGATAGAGGAACCACTTTAGACTAAAAAATGTTAAAAAGGCATGAAACTAAATACAGTGTGAGACTCTAATTAAATCATGGATCCAGGTAGAGGAGGAGAAGATGGCAGCAGAGTAGGAGGACTGTAGGCTTGCGTCATCCCATGAATACAATTAGCTAAAGCTCATACTATCCTAAATAACCCAGAAATCTATCAGAAGACTGTCAAACAAAGTCTACAACTAAAGGTAGAGAAGAGACCACATTGAAGAAGGTAAGAAGTGTGGAGATGCAACTTGGGAGAGAAATGGATTGTGGCTGCTGCAATGAGGGTCACCGATAAGGGTGAAAGACAGACCAACACACAGGGGAATGCACAGGGAAAACAAATCACCATAGCAATTGGCTTGGAAACTGAGAGGGCCCAAATTTTGTGAGTTCTTGAAACCAGCAGGACTTAAAGCCTGGAGTTTTAAAGGGTGGTGTACTTGGCTCAGGCAAGCTTAGAGGACATTGGGGCTGTTCTTAGAGAAAAGACAGGGCAAACAGCCCCTATATATATGGCATGAAAAGAGTGATCTGAAGAGCAACTGGGACACATACGGTGAAGGTTATTTGCTCATTTTGGATCATGTTCCAGAGAAGCAGTGTTCATGAAGAGACCCATCCAAGAACAAAGGCACTGGCAGGCACCACTTCCCTCCCTTGCCCCGCAGCACAAGCATCGGGCCACCTGTGAAAACCAGGGAAGAACTGACAATCACTACCTAACTTGCTTATACCAGGCCTTACCCTTCTGCTCTGGAAGAATCACCCTTCCCAGTCACACTTGTCTCAGTCCCACCACTGGGCCATCCCAGAAGACTATCCTGAACCGCTGCCAATATGTCTCTCAACCCAGGAGTTTTGTGAGACTTTGGTTCTAGTGGCAGCAGCAACAGGTCTTCTTTCACAGGCAGACCAGAGCACACCTAGTTAAAACATGCCACATTCAGACCAGGGACCAAATACTGCCCACAACAGGCAAGGAGAACCTCTGTAGACAACTGGCCTGAACGATAAAGCAGCCAGGACACAACAGCAGAGCACATACAGCACACACCGGAGACACTCTCAGAAGCAATGGGCCCTGGGAAATAGGAGACACTACATTGCAGGACACTACAGGAACTCTTCTTCATAAAGTCATTACCTTCAAAAATAGTAGATATAGCCGACTTTCCTACCACAGAGAAACCAAATAAGAAAACAGAGGAATTTGTCCCAGTGAAAGAACAGGGCAAGACCAGCCACAGCTGGACATCTAAGTGAAACAGATATAAGTGACATGCCTGATGGAGAATTTAAAGCAATGATCATAAGGATATTCACTGGATGGGAGAAAAGAGTGGAGGACATCAGTGAGACCCTTAACACAGAGATAAGGAATAACAGCAGAGACAAAGGGCTCAATAAACAAAATGAAAAACATGCTTGATGGAATGAACAGCAGGATGGAAGAAGCAGAGGAAAGAATTAATGACCTAGAAGACAGAGTAGGGGAAACTAATCAAGCTGAACAAAAGAGAGAAAAACAGAATTATGCAAAACAAGAACAGACTTAGGGAATTCAGTGACTCCATCAAATGTAATAACATTTGCATTACAGGAGTTCCAGAAGAAAGAGAGAGAAAGGGAGGCAGAAAATTTATTTGAAGAAATGATAGCTGAAAAATTCCCTAATCTGGGGAAGGAAACAGATATCCAGATCCAGGAAGCACAGAGAACTTCCAATAAAATCAACAACAGCAGATCTATATCAAGATATCCTGTGATTAAAATGGCAAAACATAGTGATAAAAAAATATTAAAAGCAGCAGGACAAAAGAGGACAGGTATATACAATGGAAACCCATAAGACTCTCTGTGTATTTTTCATCAGAAATTTTCTAAGCCAGAAAAGCGTGGTCTGATATATTCAAAACGTTGAATGGGGAATACCTATAGCCAAGAATACTCTATCCAGCAAGGCTGTCATTCATAATAGAAAGAGAGATAAAGAGTTTCCCAGTCAAACAAAAACTAAAAGAGTCCACAACCATAAACCAGCCCTGCAAAAAATATTAAAAGGGACTCTTGGAGTCAAAAGGAAAGACCAAAAATGAGCATATAAAGGTAGGAAACATAAAAGCAGTAAAAATGAATATTTCTATAAAAAAATCCATCAAGGAATTCATAAAATAAAAGTATGTAAAAGATGATACCATATATCTAAAACATGGGAAGGGGAGAAGAATGGGTTCAAATGTAAATAATCATCAATTTAATATTGCTCTATGCAGAAGATGCTATAGACAAATCTAATGGTAACCACAAATAAAATACTACTAATAAATATGCAAAGAATAAAGAAAATAGAACCCCAAATATATCATTAAAGGAAAACAGTAAACCATGACAGAAAGATAAGAAAGGATCAGAGAAAACCTTCAGAAACAACCACAAAACAATGAATAAAATGGAAATAAATACATATCTATCAATAATTACTTTGAATGTTAAAGGACTAAATGCTCCAGTCAAAAAATATAGGGTGACAGAATGGACAGAACAACAAGACCCATCTATTAGCTGTGTATAAGAGATTCATTTTAGACCTAAAGACACCTGCAGGTTGAAAGTGAGAAGATAGAGAAACATTTATTATGCAAATGGGTGTCAAAAGAAAGCAGGAGTAGCAATACTTATATTGAACAAAATAGACTTTTTTTTCAAATATTTTATTTATTTATTTGACACAGAGAGAGAGAGAGAGACTGAGACAGAGATAGTGAGAGAGGGAACACAAGCAGGGGGAGTGGGAGAGGGAGAAACAGGCTCCCCCTGAGCAGGGAGCCCGATGCAGGACTCCGTCCCAGAATCCTGGGATCATGACCTGAGCCAAAGGCAGATGCTTAATGACTAAGCCGTCCAGGTGCCCCACAAAATAGACTTTAAAACAAAGAGTTTCACAAGAGACAAAGAAGGGTACTATATAAACATAAAGGGGACAGTCCAATGAAAAGATTTAACAATCAGAAATATTTATGCAATCAACATGGAAGTACCCAAATACACAAAACAGTTAATAACAAACATAAAAGAAGTAATCAATATAAATACAGTAATAATAGAGGACTTTAACATCCCACTTACATCAATAGACACATCATCTAAATGGAAAATCAATAAGGAAACAATGGCTTTGAATGACACAGTGGACCAGATGGATCTAACAGATATATTCAGAACATTCCATCCTAAAACAGCAGAATACACATTCTTTTCAAGTGAATGCAGAACATTCTCCAGAATAGATCACATATTAGACCACAAAATAAGCCTCAACAAATTCCAAAAGATCAAAGTCATACCATGCATCTTTTCTGACCATAACTGGAGGAAACTAGAAGTCAACCACAACAAAACATTTGCAAAGACCACAAATACCTGGAGGTTAAATAACCTGCTACTCAACAATGAATGGGTCAACCAGGAAATCAAAGAAGTTAAAAAGTACATGGAAACAAATGAAAATGAAAACAAGAGCTCAAAATGGTTGGGACACAGCAAAAGCAGTTCTAAGAGGGCAGCTTACAGCAGCACAGGCCCACCTCAAGAAACAAGAAAAGTCTCCGGTTAACAATCTAACCTTATGTGAAAAGGAGCTAGAAAAAGAACAACTAACGAGGCCTAAAGCCAGCAGAAAGAAGCAGATAATAAAGGTTAGAGCAGAAATAGATGATATAGAGACTAAAACCAATAAAACAGGTCAATGAAACCAGGAGCTGGTTCTTTGAAAAACTCAACAAAATTCATATACCACTAGCCACACTTATCAAGAAAAAAAAGAAGGACCCACATAAATGAAATCACAAATGACAGAGGAGAAATAATCACCAAAACCACAGGAATACAAAGGACTATAAGAGATTATGAAATTCCTAGGAACATAGAACCTACCAAAACTGAAGCAGAAAGAAATAGAACATTTGAGTAGACTGATTACCAGCAAAGAATTTGAGTCAGTAATCAACCCCCCCCCCGCCCCCCGAAAAAAAAGTCAGGACCAGATTGCTTCACAGGTGAATTCTACCAATCATTTAAAGAAGAGTTAATACCTATTTTTGTCAAGTTCTTCCAAAAAAAAAGAAAAGGAAAACTTCCAAATTCATTCTGTGAGGCCAGCACTAACCTGATAACAAAACCAGGTAAAGATACACACAAAAAGAGAACTATAGGCCAATAACTCTAATGAACATTGATGCAAAAACCCTCAAGAAAATATTAGCAAACTGAATCCTACCTTAAAAAAATCATTCACCATGATCAAGTGGGATTTATTCCTGGGTTGCAAGAGTGGCTCAATATTTGCAAATCAATCAATACAATACATCACATCAATTGGAGAAAGGATAATAACTATATGGTCATTTTATTAAATACAGAAAAAGCATTTGACACAGTAAAACAAAGTGGGTTTAGAGGGAACATACCTCAACATAGTAAAGCCATATATGAAAAATCCACAGCATACATCATCTTCAATAAGGAAAAACTGAGACTTTCCTCTAAAGTCAGGAATAAGACAAGAATGTCCTCTCTCACCACATTCATTCAACATAGTACTGGAAGTCCTAGCCACAGCAATCAGAAAAAAAAAAAAAAAGAAAGAAAGAAATAAAAGGCATCCAAATCTTTAAGAAAGAAGCAAAACTGCCGCAATTTGCCGATGACATGAACTCTATATACAGTTACATACAAAAACTGCTGGAACTGATAAATTCAGTAAGTTCACAGGATATAAAATCAATGTACAGAAATCTGTTGCATTTCTATATACCAATAATGAAGCAGAAGAAACAGAAATAAAGAAAACTCCCATTTACATTTGCACCCAAAATAGTAAGATACCTAGGAATAAACCTAACCAAAGTGGTGAAAGACTTATACTCTGAAAACTATAAAATACTGATGAAAGAAATTGAAGATGACACAAAGAAATGCAGACATTCCATGCTCATTTATTGGAAGAACAAACATTGTTACAGTATCTATACTACCCAAAGCCATGAACACATTTAATGGAATCCCTATCAAAATAGCAAGAGCATTTTTCAAATAACTAGAATAAACAATCCTGAAATTTGTATGGAACCACAGAAGACCTTGACTAGCCAAAGCAATCTTGAAAAAGGAAAGCAAAGCTGGAGGCATCACAATTTCAGACTTCAAGTTATATTACAAAGCTGCAGTAATCAAAATAGTAGGGTACTGGCACAAAAATAGACATGTAAATCAATGGAACAGAATAGAAAAATCCAGAAATAAACCCACAATTATATGGTCAATTAATCTTCAACAAAGCAGGAAGAAATATCAAATGGGAAAAAGATTGTCTCTTCAATAAATGTATTGGGAAAACTGGAGAAAAACATGCAGAAGAATGAAAGTGGACCACTTTTTTACACCATACACAAAAATAAATTCAAAATTGGCTAAGGTCCTAAATATGAAACCTGAAACCATAAACAAATCCTAGAAGGGAACATAGGCAATAACTACTTTGACATAAGCCATTGCAAATGTTTTCTAGATATGTCACCTTTGCAAGGGGAACAAATGCAAAAATAAATTATTGGGAAATATAAAAATAAAAAACTTCTGCACAGTGAAGGAAACAATAAACAAAACCAAAAGGCAGCCTATAGAATGGAAGAAGATATTTGCAAATGACATATCGAGTAAGAGGTTAGTATCCAAAATATATAAAGAACTTGTATAAGTCTACACCCCAGAAACAAATAATCCAATTTAAGAATGGGCATAAGACATGAAAAAACATTTCCCCAGAGAAGACTTCCAGATGGCCAACAGACACATAAAAAGATGCTCATTATAACTTATCATGAGGGAAATGTCTGTCACTTCACATCCGTCAGAATGGCTAAAGTTAACAAAACAAGAATAGGAGTTGATGAAGATGTGGAGAAAAAGGGACCTTCATGCACTGTTGGTGGGAATGCAAACTGGTGTTGCCACTTTGGGAAACAGTATGGAGGTTTCTCAAAAAATTAAGAATAGAACTACCTTAAGACCCAGCCATCATATTGCTGGGTATTTACGCAAAGAATACAAAAACACTGATTCAAAGGGATACACAAACCCCTATGTTTATAGCAGCATTATTTACAATAACTAAGACATGGAAGCAGCCCAAGTAGCCACTGACTGACAAATAGATAAAGAAGTACCTATATCTATAATGGGATATTATTCAGCCATAAAAAAGAATGAAATCTTGCCATTTGCCATGACATGGATGGACCTAGAGAGTATAATGCTAAGTGAAAAAAATCAGAGAAAGACAAATACCATATGATTTCACTTATATGTGGAATTCAAGAAACAAAATAAATGAGCAAAGGGAAAAAAAAGAGAGAGAAACCAAGAAACAGATTCTTAACTCTAGAGAACTTATGGTTACTAAAGAGGTATGGGCATGGGTAAAATAGATGATGGCGATTAAATTAAGAAGCATGATGAGCACGGAGTGATTAAAAAAACTTAAAAAAGAGTAATAACTGATATATATTGAGCACCTTTACGTACTATCCACTGTGATTTATAATTATTATACCATTTAATCTGCACTAACACATGCTGATGTGTTTGTCTTTATTTTGATATTAGAGATGATGACAAACAGAACCAGAAATTCATACTAACTTTCTTAAAGCACAGGATTTCTAAGAGTTACTGTCAAAACAAGGAGCTGTCTATCCATTTTCAAAGTCCTTGCATTGTTCAGTATATCATACTGACCTATGATCTATTTCAGTTCACTTTTTCAATGTCATATGTACGAGAGGGCTTTGGTCTTAAAATCTTGACTGTATGAAAAACTACAATAAGATATAATAATACTGGAACTGGAAAAATGATTTAGATTTTGCTGATGTAGTAGAAAAACATTAGTTTTGATTTTAAAATAAAATATTAATTTGAAAAATCATGGATCTACTTTTTTCTTGAAAACAAACAACAGTAAAAACAACAAAACAAAATCCTCTAAATGACATTTCAGGAAAGAGGAAGCCGGCTTGCATATTCGATAACGTGTATTAACAGTAAAGTTCTCGAGTGTGCTGATGGTGTTACAGTTGTGTGGAAGTGCCTTGGTCTCGGGAGATAAAAGTATTTATGGGCACAATGTCATAATAAGAGAAAGGGCAAACAGAGGTAAAATACAACACAATTTGGTAAATTGAGGTGAAGAATATTGGGTGTTTTCTGTATGTTTTTAATTTCTCATAATAAAACACCAC
Source organism: Spilogale gracilis (assembly GCA_004023965.1). Classification (NCBI taxonomy): domain Eukaryota; kingdom Metazoa; phylum Chordata; class Mammalia; order Carnivora; family Mephitidae; genus Spilogale; species Spilogale gracilis. Next base: position 125,073 of record PITA01000468.1, read on the forward strand.
AGAAAGAAAAATAACGAGGAACTAGCTCTTGCTCATCTCCTCTGCAAGTAGAGTAATCTCTACAAATCTCTACAAATAGAGATTAGGTGGGGCACCTGGATGGCTCAGTCATGAAGCATCTGTCTTCGGCTCAGGTCATGATCCTGGAATCCAGGGATGGAGCCCTGCATTGGGCTCCCTGCTCAGTGGGAAGCCTGCTTCTCCCTCTCCCACTCCCCCTGCTTGTGTTCCCTTTCTAGCTGTGTTTCTCTCTGTCAAATAAACAAAATCGTTAAAAAAGAAATACAAATAGAGATTTAGCACCTCACTTTGAAATTTCTTTTCAATCGTGTCTTAGTGCCCGGTTGAAACTTCAGTTATTAAGCCTTGTTATACATCTGTATTCCTAAAATTACAAATTTATGTAACAACAACAGCAACCTCAAAGTATTTGTACAGGGCACTGCAGTTTCTGAAACATTTCCACTTATATTACCTCATGTTATCTTCACAACAATCCTGGAAATGGCCCATGGAGGTAATGTTTTCCTTCTTGCCATTTTCCAAGTAAAAAATTGAGAAGCAAGAAGTCTGAGCGACTCAACCACATTCCCGCCCCTAAGACTAGCAACCTCTTCCTCTGATTGTAGATCCCATAGCTTTTCACAACACATATTCAACACTCCAAGGAAGGAGGTGGGTTAACAAAGCCATTTACAGTTACATTACTTTGTTTTTTGCCCAGAAAGAGAGAGACTTAAGGGTATTTATTTACCCCCACCACATGAGAATGCCAGGTTAGTGAGGACACAGGTGGCCCCACTCACCCCCTCGAAGCCCACATGGCCAAATCCTGCATGAGATGCTGCTGAGTGACAGGGTACTAAAGCCCACAGCCCCACCTGCGTGGCCTGGGCACTGGGTAACGCCAGACTCCAAATCCTCCCCCGTCCCTGTGGATCAGCTGCTGCACAACAAGGAACTGAGGGACAGGAACTCCCCTGAGACTGAGTTGACATCCCCTCAGAATATGGAGGTAATTCTTGTCACAACTCCAGGGAGATGACAAAGCACACGGAAGGAAGTTCACATGAGTCACAGACCCACAGCTCCTGAACACTAAGTAGCTCAGTCTCCACCTGACAGCTGGGGTATGCCGAACGCAGAAGCCATGTTTGTTTTCTCTCAATTTCCCTCTCCCTTTCTTGACTGAAGAAAACTTAAGAAAAAAAGACCACCAACAAGTCACCCATCTGAGCTTGGTGAGGGCCACAGATTTGTGGTGAGGAGGTACAGTTGGCCCCGCCCCCAGATACATGGCCTGTGTTCTCTTTTGTATCTTCCTAATAATAGGGGTTGTATCTCTTCTGCCTTGACTTAAGTCACAAAGAAAGGACAAAGAAGGGGAGATGACAGAGGAAGCAGTTAAACTGCATAGAATATAAGCATATATTCTTCTCCAGCATCTTCCCTTCTGACTAGGACTTTATGGAATGAGGCTGGGAATCTTTTTTTTTTTTTTTTAAGATTTTATTTATTTGTTTGACAGAGAGATACAGTGAGAGAGGGAGCACAAGCAAAGGGAGTAGAAGAGGGAGAAGCAGGCTTCCCGCTGAGCAGGGAGCCCAGTGAAGGGCTCGATCCTGGGACTCTAGGATCATGACCTGAGCTGAAGGCAGATGCTTAACGACTGAGCCACCCAGGCGCCCCTGAGCCTGGGAGTCTTTGACATTCCAAGAAAGCACGACATACCATACTAGATGATCACAAATAATTTGGAATGTAGTTTTCTTTAAAGCCAGCTTATCACATATTTTCTGCAGCCTGGGCACTCTGAATTTCTCAGTATGCTCTAGCAACTGTACTTTTCGTAAAGCTCCTGTTCTGTGGAAGCCAGGTGGCAAACATAATTTGGTAACCGGGCCTCTGAGGTGTATCAGAGCGACACATGTTTAGGATCTGAATCTTCTTCAATGCTACAGCAGGTCACCACCCAAGGGCCACCTCCGTGGTGTGCCTCTGCTGTACTGCTCAAGGTTATTCAGTCCTGCTCAACAAAATAAGAGAAATAAGGAGGATAAATGGAACTGGGTAGAGAAACAAGTAGCTTGTGAGACAGAGGCAGAATTCACATAATGTATATGGTATGATTCAGTGGATTAGTAACCTCTGAGTCACAGTAGCCATAGATACAGCAGGAAGTGTGTGTGTGTGCTGAGTACAGACGTGGAAGGGTGGAAAGATGTGATATTCACAATGCATCCAGTGTGTATGACACCAAATATTCAAGGTGCACTAAGTATACATGAAATATATGAAGACTCAAATGAAGTCTTAAATCAGCCCCTGATTGGCGATCTCATTCTGGCTTTGAAAATCCTGTGCACAAGAAATGCAAAGGGTCCGTGGCTGTGCATCAGGCTGCCTGGTGAGCTACAACTAATGGGCAGGTGAATTTGTCCCTGAGGCTTTCCGAGAGAGGAAAGGTATGATTGACCCAGGCAACTAATGTCTACTGAATGTCCTTGCCCAAATATGGAGTCTGATCATTATAACCACACCCCTAAAGGGAAGGCCAAAGTGGCAAAGAGAGGAAACAGGCCATACGAACACTGCATGCCCCAAGATTCAGGTCTTTGAATTCCTCTACCTGTCTCTCCTCTCTTGTTTCTTACTATGCTTTTTACTTGACTTAATAAGCCATGTGATTCATGCACGTTAATTTGTTGTGTGAGCCTTTCTGTTTTGGGACCTCGAGGATTGCCTGGCAGTGGACTTGGAGGCTACTAGGACATCAAGGTCATTCCCCACATGGCAGATTTACAGGAGGACCATGCACACAACACTAACAAAAAAAGATAGCTTTAAATTTAATTATTGTGTACTAAGCAACAGTACGTTTTATAGATAAGGAAACTTATCTTTAAGGATAAGAGAGATCGAATAATGTGTCCAAAATGACACAACTGGGAAGAAATAGAAAGATGATCTGAAGTAGGGTTTAACTCCAAAGTTATACTCTTCCCATTTTGTGAGAGGCCAGGCTATTCCCCCCATATCCTTCTCAGACCTCTTTTGGACATCGTATCTAAAATCTACCCCCACATTTCCATCCTTCTTCTAGGACCTACTTTTATCTCCATACTATTATCACCATCTAATGTAACTTCCTTATTAACTAATTGCCTGTCTTGCCCACAAGAATGTAATTTCTGTAAAGCAGGATGTTTGCCTAATTTATTAACTTCTGCTTCTCCCAATGCACGGAACTGTATGCCTGGCACACAGTAGATGTTTAATGAATTTCAACTGAATGAATAAGTGGATCCTATTATTGAATTTTTTCTAGATATATTTTTGAAAATAAAATCATAATCTCAAGATTGCCTTTTGACTGAACAGATGAACCCTAGAAAATCTGATTACACTAATTGTCAAAGACGTAGAGGATTTCAGAACAAAATTCCAGGGAGACACAATGGGCTAGAAGAAAATTCTGCTAAGAATTTTGCTAAAATTCTGCTAAAAGAATTTTAAGAAATTAAGAAAATTCTGCTAAAAATTCTGCCAAGACTGTACCTTGATTTCCATGTAGTCTCACTGAAGACCCTGGTTGCCTCAGCAGCCTGAACATCTTTATTTTATTCTCATCACCTTATAATTTCAGGACGTTGGATTTCTCTCATGGTCACCTCTGAGAAGAAATCCAGAAAAAAGTAGAGTTTTATATGTACATGCTTTATGTGGGTTATTCTAGAAAAGGGGCTTCTTTGCTCCACCATCCTGTACCCACCTTGTTAACTCATTCAGAAGTCCACAATAGCCAAACTAGGGAAAGAACCTAGATGTCCATCAATAGATGAATGGATAAAGATGTGGTATATATACATAATGGAATACTATGGAGCCACCAAAAATCCTGAAATCTTGCCATTTGCAACAATGTGGATAAAACTAGAGGGTATTATGTTAAGCAAAATAAGTCAGTCACAGAAAGAAAATTATCATATAATCTCTCTGATATGAGGAATTTGAGAGGCAGTTCAGGGGGTTGTGGGGGGAAGGGAAGGAAAAAAATGAATCAAGATGGGACCCGGGAGGAAGACAAACCATAAAAGACTCTTAATCTTAGGAAACAAACTGAGGGTTGCTGGGGGTGCACGGAGGGATAGGGTAGCTGGGGTATGGACACTGGGGAGGGTATGTGCCTTGGAGAGTGCTGTGAATTGTGTAAAACTGATGATTCCGAGACCTGTACCCCTGAAGCAAATAATACACTATATGTTAATAAAAAAACAAAACTAAAAGAAGTCACTTTCTGTGTTGCCTCCTTTTTAAGATGAGGATCTTGAGCCTCAGTGGGGTAGTAACTTACACTGGGTATACAGTCTAGTAAGTGGTCAAGCAAGGATTTGAAGCTGTGTCCCCCATCTAAGGTCTTCCAGTCTACTTTGCAGAAATAACTGGCTCAGTCAGAAGGAGGTCCACAGTGAAGAGCAACATGATATTTTCTAAAAAGCCATACCAGAGACCGAAAGAATCCAAAATGAATCCAACCACCCCCAATGTTGTTTCTTAGAATGGATGAAAGAAACTTCTCTTTTTTTTTTTAACATGACTTGTTGTTTGTAAAGTATAAGACATCGGCTAACTAGGGCTAAAGTAGCAGCCCAATTTTTGGTGAATTTGCAGTTAAAATGCAAATAAAACTGATTTTATAAAACTGGAAGACTTTTTTTTTTTTGCCACAGGGTTAGTAGGTTTTGGCTAATCTTCTTGGATATGAAAATCATTTTCTCCAAATTAATTTCTTGAAAACTCAGCTGTCCCGGCCTTTCAGATCAGCAGGTTAAATTGAACCGATGGGCACTAGAGGCTCTCAGAAGCATCCTGGCCAGGGTCATTAGTGAAATGCACTAGATAATTTTAATTTGATATAGGAAGCCTCAGGAACAGCTGAACTGCCAAAGAATCATCCCTCCATTCATTTCTGCTCATTTAGGCATTGGTCATATTTCTGGAGAAAGACCTGGCATCCTGGAGATGATTCCCAGCCACATGTCCTCAACATCACTCAGAAATACGTTGAACCAGATCAGGTACCAGAATGTTTGTAGATAGTAGGAAACCAAAATAGGTTTTCAAGCAGAGAAAAATAAAGTTGGATCTATTTGACTTCAGAGCGTCACTCATTCAATTGCTCGATGCTTGTTCACTCATTCATTCAATCATTCATCCATCCATCCACCCATCCACACAATAAATATTTATTGAACACGTATGTATCTGGTGCTCTGCTAGACTGGAAATAGAGTGTATGGACCTGCATGTGATCAAATTCAGTTGTTAGTAGCCACATATGGCTAATAAGCATTCGAAATGTGGCTGATCCAAAGTAAGACGTGCTATAAGCGTGAAAAGCACAACAGTGTGGAAAAATAACTCATTAATAATTTTTATATTGATTATATATTGAAATGATATTTTTTATACATTGGGTTAAAGGGAAAAATATATATATTTTAAAGATTTTTTATTTTTAACTAATCTCTACACCCAATGTGGACCTTGAACATAAAATCCTGAGATCAAGGGTTTTATGCTCTGAGCCAGCCAGTCACCCCTAAAATATATTTTTACAATTATTTTCATCTTTTTCTTTTTACCTTTTGAATGTAACTAATAGAAAATTCGAAATACATATATGACTTGTATAATATTTAGTGTAGCTAATGAATATTTGCATATTTCTTCCTACTATTATTATGTCTTGGGGGGAAAAATTGAGAGTGTCTTTCAGGTAAAATAATAAAATATAAAGGCAGAGGGATGATCCATTGTGCTTAGGTGATATTTCTAGGTTTTAGGTCATTAAATTTTTGTTCTGAAAACTTTGCTTTGGATACTAAATATCTAGGTCCAGTGTTCTAGAACTGAAAAACATGGAGAAAATTTGGGATGCTGTAATGTTTGTTACTTTCTGGTATTTTCTGAGATATCATTGGATATCCTAAATTCTTAACTATCCATGGCTATCTGCTTGCATATGGGGACACCAAACAAGATGGCTTAGAAGGAAGTAAATACTTATGGAATGGGTTCTTTGACATGATGATATTGTGGGAACTAACTGAACCTAACCTTGATCTTGTCTCTCTTATTTAAAAAAGACATCTGGGGGCACCTGGATGGCTCTCTCAGTTAAGCATCTACCTTCCACTCAGGTCATGATCCCAGGGTCCTGGGATCAAGCCCCGCATTGGGCTCCCTGCTCAGTGGGGCCCCTGCTTCTCCCTCTGCCTCTGTCCCTGCATGTGTGCTTTCTCTCTCCCTGTCAAATAAGTAAATACAGTCTTAAAAATAAATAAAAAGGATATCTGTGTTGTTTATGTCTTTATTGATCTGCTAGCAGGAAAAATAAATAAAAAATTTGAACTGCAATTAGGTTGGGAATAACACCTAATGCCTAAGGCAGTCCGTAAGATTAACTAGTTTTGACAAAAAGCTCTAAGTAAAAGAAGGCTGAATTCCAAATATTTTTTAAATAAAAATTTGACTTCATTTAAAAATCATCTTCTCAGATCAACATAGTAGTGGGATTTCTTTTTTTTTAAGTTCTGTAATTAAAAAAATAGCTTTATTAGTGTTATTAAAATATGCATTCTAAGATATTTAATTCTTTTTTTCCTTTTCAAAAAGCTTTGCAAACAAAAACATTTCCCCTCTTTTTTTCTGTTATTCACAAGTAGTGCATAGTTTGTAAACATCTTTTTTGCCCTGTAGTCATGCTCCATCACTTCCTCGCTGGCAATGAGAAGAGTACAGAGAAAGAAATTAGCCTGACACTTGGGAATGACAGAAAACTAAACCAAAAAACTCCTAGTACAAGTCCTCAGACACACAAATGCTCGGTGTCTTTCCCTGTCCAGCATGACTCACATTGGAACAAAGTTTCTTTTGTCTAATGAGTTCAAGAGAAGATTCTGAAGTACACGCTGGGATTTATGGAAATGAAAGAATTCAGACTACGAGTAGCATAGAGCACAAGGAATTGTCAGTGACTCTGCTGGTAAGAACATAGCAGCATAAGAAAAAAGAAAGGGGAGATGGGGTTGATTTTTTTCCTGGGATTGGAACACATGGCATCGATGCCAGATATTGTAGCAGAGACAGATGGCATGGCAGATGCTGGGAAAGAAAAATGACTTACTACCAGGTGAACCAGAAAAAATAAACAAGAAGGACAGAGGACAAAAGTACAAGAGTTCTCCTCTGTTGTCAGGAACATTGTCCCATGCTGCAAAATGTAATGGCATCGCATAGGCTTGCAGATTGCAAATTAAGTGTCTAAACCACTTTGTCTACTGATGGCACATTTGGAATTTATAGCTGTTCTTTTGGGAGGGCTCCTTTTTGTCTATTGATTTTCCAAGGAAGGAGTGAAGACAGCAACTAATTAGAGATATGATGCCTATATATTATGAAGAAGATGCCACTGCTCTTTTTTTCTGGCTCCATTGGTTGCTATAGGATGTGTAGTACATGAATGAAACTCATGTTGGTTTATTTTAGAAACATTCCCAATTAATATCATTTCATGGTGCAAATCAAATGAATGGGGTTGGCATTTTAATAAACGTAAATTACAGTTGTTTAAAACGTGTCTTAGGAAGCTGGGCTGGGCTCTCTCCTTAGGTCCCTGGGGTTTAAAACAGGTGCCTCATCAAAATTATAGCTTAGCATGGGTTATGGCTCCACAGAGTTGACAGGAATGGTTGAAACCAATAAAAATGATTTTCAAATGCTAAGGGTCTAATATGAGATATCCGGACACACACATGCAGTACAGTGCCAACATATGTAGACTGAATATATGGACATTCATCACCATGCACTTGGCTGCCGCCATTGCATCACTTACATTAGACAGGAATGGATGCAATCAAGCCTAAAATTGCCTATGTGAGTTGCCAAAATAAAGAAAAGTATGTGAATATTAAGGATTTTCTGGCCATTAAAGAAAGGAATAAAGGGGGGTGGGGGGATTGGGCAAGTATCCAGTGATGATTTTGTCACTATACTTGCAGAGGAAATTGAAAACTAATTCAAGACTATAGAGTAACATTGACTAACAAAGAACTACTGTAGGCTTTGGAAGGAGAATTTTGATTATATATAATATTTACTTTCTGTACTGTTTTTAGAAATACTAATAACCCTCTATGGTAGACCCCATTGAACATGCACAACCTTCACTCATACACAACTTATGACTTAGAAACTCATCGCAAAAATGAATCTTAGTAACAACATGGAATCCAGACATAGCTTAGTCACCATATTCTTCCCTTTTTAGGGGAGCAAATGTACTCAAGGCCTCCTGGAAATCCCTGTCTGTTTCTCATTTTCTTCTTATTTCCTATTTCTTCTCCCTATTGCTCAGATCAGTGCTGCTCTCTGCTACAGTAAAGCGAAAGACACTAAATGTAGAGACTACGTTTCCAGAGATTAGGTCACACTGGTGTCTCCACTGGGCCCACCTTGGGACAAATGAGTAGCCTAAGTTTGAGGATAAACATTTTCTGAAAGCCAGGGAGAAATGACAGGGAAGGAAGTTCAATATGGAACAAGTCCTACTTGCTGAATTTCTGTGGTATGTCCCTGCTAAATCCTCTCAGAGGAATAAGCCTTCAAGCCTGACGGTCCCTTCTGGTGGAGGGTGGGGAGAACCACGTACATTTCAGCACGGAGCAGTGGATGGCGGCAGAGCTACAAAAATGCCATGTTCCCTTATCTTATCATTAAATGCAAACTTCTATTTTTTGCCCCCTTCCTTAGACTTCTGATCTTGGACAGTGACTTTTTTTTTTTTTTTGGACAGTGACTCTTGACAAAATAGCTTGATAAAATGTTTTGCTTTGTGGAATTTTATATGAGAAACTCGGGGAGAATTAACACGTTCTCCAATTCTAGCAAAGGCTGGACAATACTGCAGTTACAAGTTCTATTGGACAGCAATCTTGTGTTGTTAATGTTGTTGCTGTTTGTTTGTTAAGCACTCTGAAGCTCCCTTCTACTAAATTTCAACACATAATCAGTGTTTGCACAACTGACATCATTATCTTACCAATATCACATACCTTAGATTTTAATTGAGAACTTCCTCCTTCTGTAGGTATATAATGCAAATTACAATGTTTTCTGATTGAGAAATTCCTGCACTATATTTCTAAAATTAGACATGGGGGAGGATGCACAAAATGGATTAAAAAAAAAAAAAAGGCCCGGGAAAATCCCAAATGTTTTTCAATTCTGTACATGGTATAATTGCAAAGGATTCTTTTCCAAAAGGAAAATAATGGCAGTAGTCACTTAAAATGGGAAGCAATTTCAGTCTTTCACAGTCCTACCAAATGGCATTTTATTTGACCCTTTTGTTCATCAAATACTTTTAGTGTTCCCTTTCAACATGTCATTGAGAGTGTGACATCATATTATCTTTGCAATAAGTACTTCTTACACTAATATTTATGACTGCTTCATGAAATACCTATTCTTTGCCTTCATAAAAATATGTATTTTATGCCGTTTCCATGGATAATTCTTATTATGAATTTCCAACACCAATATTGTGTTATGATAAACATCTGATTTGCTCAGAATTAACAAAGCAGAAAACTCTAAGAGAAAATTAGTTAGATAAGTATATATTTTTAACTTTTCTCTGAAGTTAACAGATAACTGGCAAAGAAAATGATTTCCATAATATTTTTCTTGTCAGAAGGGAAACCTACAGAAAAATTCATATATAGTTTCATACATACAATCCTTTGTAACTTCTATAACTTCTATGACCTTAGAATAAACCTTTATAGAATCTGATTTATTACGAGATCTTGGACCATCTTTTGAATCATCAGAGACAACTTATCTTCAGTGTAATACTGAATGGTAAATAGAATCTGACCTATTATAATTACTGTATGTAATATAATAAACCTTAAGTGACCAGAGCATTCTTTTCATTTATCCACCAAATATCTTTGTTTGTATTCCCCTCAGGTAAATCTAATCCATAAGATTGTAAATCTCAATTAGCTAGAACATTCTAATATATCCTCCTAAACTATCTTCTTCTCAAGGTAGACTTAGGTAGACTACTTCATAAGTAAATGTAAATTGAAGAAAATTGAATTTTAGGAACATTCTCAATGTTCCTACAGGGAGAGGCCTGGCTATTGTCTTCAAACAGTTGTAACAGAAAGGGAATAAAATGTTGCAGCTCCTTGAGAATCAAAACCCAAATTGCAACGAAGAGTCTCATTTTGAAGTAGTCACTCCTATAAAACCTCCGCTCACAGTACCACCCAGCACCCGTTAGCACAGATGGTAAGCTGGTCAGACCTAGTGGTTACAAACAAGGAAGATCGCCAAGGGACTTACTCTAAAATACTGATGGCTGCTTCCAATTAATTTTATTGTTTTAGTTGATGAAATTGCAGAAGTTAAATGAACCTGGAAGAAGTGAGCACTGTAGCCAGCAGGAGCCACAGTCCCAACGCCTGGGGATGCTTCAGAAATGAAGACGCGGGATGCAGAGTTTTGGCCTTGAGGGAAATCCTGAGGCCAACAGACATCGATGGGAAAGGTTCTCATTTTCCCCATTCAATCAAGTCAGTTGGAATACAGTTCATGTCCTACTTTTAGTGAAATAATCATCCAGTCAGTATCAATAACTCGAGTCTTTTATCAAATTTCCTCACTCACCTTCCATGGGGGTGTTGCTGTCCGGCCGATTGGCAAAGACTACGTCCACGTACTCGAGCTGCAGCCTCTGGAGGGAGCCCTTCAACCCTGGGAACAGAGGCAGGAAAAATCCAAAAAGTGCAAATGTAAACACTGTTAGAAATAGTTAAAGTTTAGGAGACTCTTAACTCTAGGAAATAAACTGAGCGTTGCAGGAAGGGAGATGGGGGGCGGTAACTGGGTGATGGGCATTATGGAGGGCACGTGATGTGATGAACAGTGGTGTTCTACGCAGCTGATGAATCCCTGAACTCTCTCTGAAGCTTATACTACTCCATATGTTAATTGAGTTAAAATACAATAAAATAAAAAAGAAATTGTTAAACTTTGATTTCCTTCAAAAATTTACTTTAAAAAAGCAGTGTATTAGTTTCAAAAAGACATTGAATACAATGATGTATTAGTTGGCCCCTAGAACCTTTAAGCAATATATCAAAAGCTGACCTTATCCTCAACAAAGAGAAGTCTTATAGGGTGGCACAGTTCAGTTAAGCATCTGATTCTTGGTTTCAGCTCAGGTCATGATCTCAGGGACGAGATCTCAGGGTTGTGAGACTGAGTGCTGCATCAGGCTCCACACTCAGCCTGGAGTCGGCTTAAGACACTCTCTCTCCCTCTGCCTCTCCTTCTCTCTCTCTCTCTGCCCCTGCCCCCTCCCACTTTCTCTAAAATAAATAAATCTTAAAAAAGAGAAAAATCTTACAACTTTCTCAATAATTTTAGTACTCCTACCCCACCAGAAAACACATACTCAGTAAAGATCGTTCACAGTGACTCAGTTGTGGCAGTATCCAAGAGCAAAGTTTAGAGTGAAAAGTAGTCTAAGATTTTAAATACTTCTTGAAAAATGCAAATTACTGTCATGTTATAAATAACTTAATGGGCTTACAGTGGGTTGGGATATATTATACATCAAAAACATTAAAATGGTATAAATCAGAAATGAATGACTGCCAAGCCCATCTTAATATACACATGGGTTATAACAGGAATAAAAGGATTGGCAAATGAAGGTTTTGCTCAACCTTTTACTAATTGAAACAAAATTTGAAGAACCTTAAATATAGCTGAGCTCTACCATTTCTATTATTCCCTGTTCTTTGGGGGAAGAAACAAAAACTCTAGAAGCTCTAAAGATTTAGATAATATAAAGGAGAGAGTGAGAACTTAAAAAAAAATCTGGAACCAATAAGCTAACTTTTAGCCCTTACCATTTCGTCACATTCCTGTGAGTACTCAGAAAAAAAAATGACTTAATTTAAGTAAAATTAATACTTCCCTGAAATAGAATGTATTGTATATAATATTATGCAACCAAAAAGATGACAGTTCAAGAATCATTTTATCTCATTTCCATGGGGCACAGCATTTCCTTATCAGCCTATTTAATTCCTCAGGAAGACTGGTGGTTTTTCTCTTTTTATTATAGGCATAAAATTAATTGCATGTTAAATGAGGCTCTTATAAATTTAAATTTGGCTCATTTAAATTTGATTTTTCAAACTAGTTTACCAGCCAGCCACAATTACTTTTCTGACAGGAAAATGAAGTGCTTGGATATAGTTCTGGAAATATTTTTCATTCATTGAGAAAGGATTGTCTGAGATGGTGGCTTGTTCAAAGAAGCACTGATGGAAAGATTAGGGCAGACAGGTGTTATAAGGTCCAATGCCTGCTCTCAAAAAACTGCTGTGACTTTCAGATCTAGGGTATTGCCAGCTCTCTGAAGGGGAGCCTGAAATTAAATTTACTTTTAAAAGCCCTACTATCAATATGAGCCACTTTTTGGAAACAATTATATGTCTTGAAGGAAGTAAGGGGAAGAAGAAATAACCAAACGGACAAATAATAGGGTCTCACAGGTTGGAAAGGATGGAAATCTGGACTCTAGCATGCTGTGTGATTCCACTTGTGTTATTTGAATCCCCCTGCCCCCCCCCCCCCTTCTGGTAACTCAGGTCTTTATCTGCAGCAGAGATAAGGGTCATGCTCCAGGAGAGCAAATAAAACCAGTTTTCAAGCACTTTGTAAAGCACAGTTGTCTACAGAAATGCGGCGATTATCACAGTGGTGCTCACATCTGGGAAGGTTCAGAATGAGAGGTGCTAAAGACTAAATGCTAAAGATTTCCACTGAACCTCCTGGTTTTGGAGGGAGGCGTTTAGCGACAGTCCTGGCTCTTCCTGGCACTGCAAGCAAGTGTTCCCCTTTCTGATAATGAGCCTATCCCTCCAGCATCTCTTCTACACAGCTCAGCATGGGCAAAGAGTCACTACCAGAAGACGCTGCCCCTGGCTCGGCCCCTTGGTAGTGCTGTGCGGTCTGCCAGGACCCGAGTCGTTTACTGTCCCAGGCGTTAAGTATGGGCTAAACCCCAAATGATTCCCAAACTGTGCTGGGCTCTTGGGGGTATAAAGATACACGGATACCGTATTTATCCCCAAGGACCAAACAATGCATGGTGACAGCATTTGGGGCACAGGCTCGTTGTTGACGGTAGTGCTGTGTGCCCATAAATAATGGCATGTACTCCATATGAAGGTCATTCTCCCTGTAAGTGATCATTCTGTACCTCTCAATTCTTTCTCAGGAAGATATTTTTTCCCATGATATTTAGGGTGAGGTGCAGGTATATTCATATGAGAACATAAGAAATCATGTCTTACATCACATCAGTGATCCACCTGAACCCCTACGCTGACTCTGAAATGAAGTGGCAGGAGATTGTGCCTTTAAGAGACCCTGTCCCCAACTTTGAAATCTCAGTCACATCAAGCCTGGAAATCCATGTGTCAATTCTGGGTTTTACACTCTGTGAGACAGAAAAGCATCAATGCAGGACTGGGATGTGAGGAGTTAAACAGGGGAAATGATATCATCAGATTTCCATTTTGAGCTGGTCACCGGTCTGCTGACGGTGAGCTGGAGGAGGCAAGAGTGAAAACAGCGAGGGAGGCCGGGGAGAGGCCACAACAGCAGGGCAAGTGGGCCAACTCCGTACAAAGTGTTCAAATTTGAGACAAGTTGCCTAAGTAGAAATAAGGACTGGCTGGGGGGCTGGATTTAGAGTGTGGAGGTAAAGGAATCAAGGATGACTGTCATATTTTTGGCCTGAAAAGTGAAGGGGCTGTGAGTAAGACAGGGAAAGTTGGGGGAAAGCAGACTGGGGGGAGCCCCTGAAGTCTGAGCAGCACATTCGTTAAGCACACAGAGCTCTTGGCAGTCGGACGCGGACCAGTCTGGCGTTCAGGTGCGAGGTCTATATGTAGGCAAGGCCGAGGGTTTGAGATCCAGCGTACTAATCTGGGCTGGCCTGGTTGACCTTGCTAATGTCTCAGCCTCTTTGGGCCCTGCTTTCCTCATTTATCCAAAGACAAGCTAGAGTTAATGGTCTTTCTGCTTTAATCTTTCACGTGACCACAAACCAAATCAGGCACTCCAGTCCTTTCCCATTTGGATGCTTTAATCTTGCAGAAATAGTTAAGTTGTAGCAAGGTGAAGATACGTTCAACAAATGACTCCTTGAAAGCCATTTAGGACTGATCACCAATAAGCAAACATGTTCAAGCTTCTACTTAGCAAATGTTTGTTGAATACTGGCTTGGGGCCAGGGATTGTTTTAAGTTTAAGTAGACGTGCAAAAGTGCATTAACCTTGGGCTGCAGAGGGGAATTGGGGCCACTCATCATAACCTAAAGCAGGCAAGGGCACCACTCTGGGAAGTGCACTCGCTGAAGGCACTTTGGACATGAGCCTGTCTCTCGGCACTAACCCAGTGTCTGTGGGGGTGAACATAGGAGAAGCGGGAGGAAAGCCCCCTGTCCATGTGGGGATGTCTACAAGCTCACTGACAGTTCCTCAAAAGTCTACAGGATACTAAATTATGTTATGTAAATAGCTTTCAAGTGATTACAGTGAAAAGAAATCGAAGTTCATTTTTCCTTTAGGTTCTGAACATGAACAGGAACTGTACTGGTCATAAAATAAACTTTAATTCAACGTAAGCCTAATTCATAGTCATCTAAAGAAATGTGCCCTTTCTAGAAGTTAAGCAGACTGGTGTGGTCAGAGATGGATCAGGGGCTCCGTGTTGCCTGTTGAATAGTGTAGAAACAGGGAAATCAGTAGTCTGGAGATTCTGCGAGGGTTCTATTCAAACAGGTTGTGTCTGCACCTTTGCTTTCTCTTCTAGCTTGAAAGAAATGTTGCCTTAAATGATGAGGACTTCTTCCGTATGTGATTTTCCGCCTTCCTCTTGGCAGACCTCTCAATCATGATTTCAGATTTGTCTGTTTTTTTTTTTTTAATTAATTTGAGAAAGAGAGAGAGAGAGAGAGAGAGAGAGAGAGAGAGAGAGAGAGAGAGAAGGAGAGGATAAGCACAAGCAGGGGGGAACAGCAGCCAAGGGAGAAGCAGGTTCCATGCCAAGCAAAGAGCCTGATGTGGGGCTCAATCGCAGGACCCTGGGTTCATGACCTGAGCTGAAGGTTGCTGCCCAACTGACTAAGCCCCCCAGGTGTCCTGTGTCTGTTTATTTTTATAAAGATTATGCTGTAGGGCGCCTAGGTAATCAGTCACTGAGAGTCTGCCTTGGGCTCAGGTCACAATCCCAGCATCCTGGGATTGAGCCCCGCACTGAACTCCCTGCTTGTCAGGAGGCCTGCTTCTCCCTCTCCCACTCCTCCTGCTTCTGTTCCTGGTCTCACCGTCTCTCTCTCTCTGTCAAATAATAAATAAAATCTTTTTTTTTTAAAGACTGTGCTGTATTAGAATAAGGTCTGTCTGCCCCTCCTGTGATGAAACATGGTTACCCTGAGTGGGTGATTTCAGTTTAGTATGAACATGGGACACTGGAAGGAATGTGTGCTGAAGTCCTCTGTTAATAAATGTCCTCTTTCATTGAAAAAAAATCATAAGTTACCTTTTAAAAATAAAAGTTTGGAGAAGTTGGGTTTGACATTCGCCATTCATTAAAAAGGTCTAAGCAGTTTCTCAGATTCTTTTCCTCTCCTGCTCCTCAAATCATGACAGCAAGTTTGTGGTTTGAATCAGAGAACAAAATGGTCATTCACCTGAAGGACAGTTACTCAGACACAGCCCTTGACTATAAAAGCACATACACAGTTTACTTGTGTCTTATAATTTGACTTACCAAACTATTTCTATTCTTTCCTATAAGATATTAAGGAAACTGGATCTGCTAAATTTTAATACCGGAGAAAGTTGGGACTTAAAAGAATGTTTATGGAATGACTGAATGAATAGGCCTTCAGAGCTTGAGAGGACCACCGTGGGATTCTAAATGGATACAATAAACCTCCCATTGTGAAATTTCTACCTCCTCCTTGTGAATCCGAGGAGCATGCTGTTCCTCACTGGATCTAAGAAAAGGAGCTTGGGCTCACTGAAAAGGTCTTTCATCTGAATTTGTTCAAAACTGCATTATGTACAAGTCAAGCTCATTTTACACTCTATAACCCAGCTCAGGTGGCCAAGATCACTGGCATTCAGGTGGCCTGAACTCTACATGAATTGGACCTCTGTCTTGTCCTCTAAGAACACTTTCTAAAATTAATGTGCATAAGAATCTCCAAAGCTCAGTAAGGCCACCTTCATCACAAAACAAGTATCAATGAAACCCAAGGATAATGATTTGTAAACCTCTTCCAACTTTATTTTGGGTCTAGAAATCTCATGTCTCCTCCACCCCTCACTTTGTTTCCCTGAAAATTCACTCAATTCCCTAATTTCAGCCTGCCTAGAACTATCCTTGCAGCTGATGCTCCGGACTCATGAATATCTTTGTCTTTGGCTGAAACTACGAACTACGAAATAAACAGTAACAACACACTAATAAATGATCCCAATTCTTTAGTCTCAGAAGTTTGAAATTTTATGTTAAAGTTTGAATCTGGGTCAGTTTGAATTTTAGTTGAACTGGTTTATCCATCCTGAGAGATTGGGTCCTAAGAGAATTCCTGACTTGTTTAAAGGGACAGAGAATTTAAAGTATTTCTATTAAGTTGTTTGAGGCATGAAGAAAACTGATTTAAAAGAGAAAATTTTGAAATGATGAGCACACTGGTAAATATTAAAGCAATGGAGATTCAGTAAAAAGCACAGCAACTTTGATCACTCTCTGTCTCCTTGATTTTATGTTCTCTGTTGATCACCATCCTGAACCTTTTCCTGGATCTCTTCTTTAATCAATTAGATTAAAAAGAAAAGAGGGACAAGAACTTTCTAGGCAGCACAGTGCTGCCTTGTTTTTCAGCTTGGTACAACAAACATAAATGGATTATCTCTTGCTTGCGGGGGTCAGGGAGATGGGGTGGGAGTGGTTATTTCTCATGGTACATGACTCAATCATCCAGGCAAGTGCTAGAGCACGAATGATAACAGTTGTAAGAGGTTGGTTGGGTTTTACTTTACAATGTCAAATTGGACACAAAGGCATGAGAAGGTATTTTGTTTGGGCTGGGGCTCTGAAAGCTTTATCTAGTGTTAGAATGTGCTTATTCATTGTGGTAGCCTTAGAATGTTACTTAGTAGAGGGTGCCCTTTAATCTATGGTATGAAGACTAACAGTTGCACTATTAAGAATGATGATGATAATGACAAAAATAATATTTATTAAGTGCTTATTTTGTGACAGATACTGTGCTCAATGTGAATATCTAATTGCAGTTTCTTTATAGTAACGATACAAGGGAAGAATATTTATAGCCCATCGTATAATCAAGGAGATGGAGGTTTAGTGAGGTTAAGTAACTTGCACAGTCCCCTAGCTCATAAATGACACTGCTGAAACTTGAGACACTGTTTGTTTGGTTTCAAACCCCTGCTTACAAATATATTAAAAATGAGTTAATGAGAAATACCAAACTCATACAAAAATGATGGAGACAACTGATACAATTATCACTGTTAAAAAGTTACATATATATAAAATAAAAATATAAACATATTCTCCAAGATCTGGCTTCAAAAGTCTCCATTTTATTTTTAATTTTTAAATTAAAAAAATAATCTCTATGCCCAATGTGGGGCTCAAACTCACAACCCCAAGATTAAAAGTCAGAGTCTCTACCAACTGAGTCAGCCAAGTGCCCCAAAAGTCTGTATTTTAAATTAAATGATTGAACAAAAAAATTACTTTTTTTTCTAGTGGACATCTAAGACCTTTCCAAGTTTTCCTGACAGGTTAATAAAGATCTCTAACTTCTAAATTGCAATGAATGTCTTCAAATTCAACATACTTTTTCTTTTTCTTTTTTTAAAGATTTATTCATTTATCTGAGAAAGAGTGAGTGAGTGAGTGAGTGAGTGAGTATACAAGCTGGGGAGGTACAGAGGGATAGGAATAAGCAGACTCTCTCCTCCAAACTCCTGCTGAGCAGGGACCCCAACTGAGGCTTGGTCCCAGGACGGTGAGATCATGACCTGAGCCAAAGTCAGATGCTTAACCAACTGAGCCACCCAGGAGCCCCCAACATTATCTTTCAGATTAGGGAGGGAAAAAACTTCACAATGAAATGACAACCTGGAAGAAAATATTTGCAACACATGCAACTGAAAAAGAGTAAACATTACCAATATACAAAGAGCTCCTGAAAAATTAATAAGATCAAGACACAACTCAGAAGAAAAACAGCTAAAGAACATGAAGAGTTGGTTCCCAGAAAAAAACAGCACAAAATTATAAAAAATAGCTCAAACCCATTACTAAATAAATGTAAAAATAAACAACACCAGCTCATTCATCAGATTGGTATATTCCTTTTCAGAAAATAATTTAAAATATGCATTATTCTTTGACCTAACAATGCTGCTTCCAGTATCTATCATATTTACATAAGGATGGCCATTTGTATAATTCTTTATAATACTAAAACCAAGAAATAACCTACAAATCAAGTGTAGAGTGCATATGTATGTGGGTGTGTGTATGTCTAAAATTATTTTAATTGCCAAAAAAGGAGAATTTTTTAGGTTAATATGTACAGCTTGATTCCCCTGGTTTCATACTTATGTTTTTTGTACTTATAAGTAAATGTAGATAGATAGATAGATAGATAGATAGATAGATAAATTTAACTATGGGGACAAGTTGGGAAGGACATGCCCCAGACTGTCAAACTGTGGAATGAGATGAGGTAAGCAAAGGGAAGATTTCTTTGTTTTTATTTTTAAGTGGTAAGATTAGATAGAGTACATTTCATGTTTTTATTGACTTTGTTATTTAATAAATGAAATTAGTTTTAACAAGAAGAAAAATCATCTGTCTTAATGATTTATCATGAATCTAAAGTTATAAAATCTTGGATCTGTATAGCTTCATGTAACATTTTTCCTTTATTGTAACAGCTGCAGATGTAACATTTTTGTTATATATAAGTAAGAAATACATAAAAATCCCTCACAATTCTCATAATCCTCCCAATGAAGCAGAGTAGGACTCTACTACATAATAGTTCTAGAAGACTGTACTATTTCCTGTTTATGTCTATTCTCTGCAAAGTTTTGAGTACCACCACAAAAGCAATGGACCCATGAATCAGTTACTGAGTGGTCATTTTGTATAGTTTTTAAAATGTATATAATACTCTTCAAAAGTTATCATAGTCTTGAAAAACTGTATGCCAATAAAATGGACAATCTAGATGAAATGGATAAATTCCCAGAAACATAAAACCTCACAAAACTGAATCAGGATGAAATAGACAATTTGAACACATCAATTACTAGCAATGAAATTGAATCAGTAACCAACAAACACCCAATAAACAAATGTCCAGGACCAAATGGTTTCATAGGTGAATTCTACCAAACATTTAAAGAAGAGTTACTACCTATTCTTCTCAAACTCTTCCAAAAGAACAGAAAATTTCCAAATTCATTGGATGAGGCCAGAATTACTCTGATACCAAAACCAGAAAAAGACACCACTGGAAAAGAGAACCACAGGCCAATATCTCTGATGAACATAGATGCAAAAATCCTCAAGAAAATATTAGCAGACTGAATCCAACAATACATTTAAAAAAATTATTTACCACAATCAAGCAGGATCGATTCCTGGGATGTAAGGGTGGTACGATATTTGCAAAACAATCGATGAGATATATCATATCAACAAGAGAAAGGGTAAAAACCATATAATCATTTCAATAGATGAAGAAAAAGCATTTGACAAAGTACAACATCCATTCATGATAAAAACTCTCAACAAAGTAGGTTTAGAAGGAACATACCTCAACATAATAAAGACAATATATGAAAAACTCACAACTAACATCCTACTCAATGGTGAAAACCTGAGAGTTTTCCTCTTAAGCCTAGGGAGAAGACAAAGATGTTCATTCTTACCACTTTTATTCACACACTATTGGAAATCCCAGCTATGGCACTTGGACAAGAAAAAGGAATAAAAGACATCTGGATTGGTAAGAAGAAGTAAAACTGTCACCACTTGCAGATGACATGCTACTATATGCAGAAAACCCTAATCTCTCTACCAAAAAACAACTAGAATTGAAAAATGAATTAATAAAATTTCAGGATACAAAATTAATATACAGAAATCAGTTGTATTTTATACAATGATGATGAAGTAGCAGAAAAAGAAATTAAGAAAACAATCCCATTTACAAATGCACTGAAAATAATAAAGTATCTAGGAATCTATTTAACTTAAGAGGTGAAAGACCTGTATTCTGAAAACCATTAACACACTGATGAAAGAAACTAAAGATGACACAAACAAATGGAAAGATATTCCATGCTCACGGGAGGGGAGAAAAATTCTGTTAAAACATCCATACTAACCAAACAATCTATAGATTCAATGCGATCCCTGTCAAAATACCAATGACATTTTTCACAGAACTAGAACAAATAATCCTGAAATTTATATGGAACAAAATATCTTTTTTTTTTTTAAAGATTTAATTTATTTGACAGAGAGAAACACAGCCAGAGAGGGAACACTGCAGGGGAGTGAGAGAGGGAGAAGCAGGCTTCCCGCTGAGCAGGGAGCCCGATGTGGGGCTCGATCCCGGGTCTCCGGGATCATGACCTGAGCCAAAGGCAGTCGCTTAACTAACTGAGCCACCCAAGCGCCCCACAAAATATCTTTAGTAGCCAAAGCAATATTGAAAAAGAAGGACAAAGCTGGAGGTATCCCAATCCCAGATTTCAAAATACACTACAAAGTTGTAATAATCAAAACAGTATGGTACTGACACAGAAATAGACACATAGATCAATGGAGCAAAATAGAGAGCCCAGAAATATACCCATGATTATATGGTCAATTAACCTATGACAAAGAGGGCAAGAATATGCAATGGAAAAAAAAGACTGTCCCTTCAACAAATGGTTTTGGGAAAACTGGACAGCTACATGAGAAGGAACAAAATTGGGCTTTCTTACACCATACACAATAAAACCCTCAAAATGGATTAAAGACCTAAATGTGGGACCTGAAACTCTAAAATTCTTAGAAGAAAACACAGGCAGTAATCTCTTTGACAAAAGCCATGGAAACATTTTTCTAGATACCTCTCCTTTGGCAAAGGAAATAAAAGCAAAAATAAACTTAGGATTACACCAAAATAAAAAGCTTTTGCACAGTGAAAAAACCATCAACAAAATGAAAAGACAGCCCATTAGATGGGAGAAGATATTTCAAATGATATATCCAATAAAAAGTTAATATTCAAAATATATAAAGAACTTGTACATCTTGGCAATGAAAAAGATAAATAATCCAATTAAAAATGGGCAGAAACTTGGTGTGGGGCATAAACAATGAATCTTGGAACACTGAAAATAAATTAATAACTAAAAAAATGGGCAGAAGACATAACAGATATTTTTCCAAAGAATATATGTAGATGGCCAACAGACACATGAAAAGATGCTCACCATCTCTCAGCATCAAGGAAATGCAAACTAAAACCACAATGAGATATCATCTCACACCTGTCCGAATGGCAAAAATAAAAAATACAAGGAACAGGGGTTAGTGTGGATGTGGAGAGAAAGGAACACTTTTGTATTGTCAGTGGGAATACAAACTGGTACAGCCACTGTGGAAAAGAGTATGGAGGTTCCTCAAAAATTATATAGAATTACCATATGATCTAGTGATTCTGTTCCTGGGTATTCACCCAAAGGATACAGAAACGCTAATTCAAAAAGATAATATGCACCGCTAGATGTATTGCAGAATTATTTACAATAGCCACTATATGGAAGCAAGCCAAGTGCTCCTTCACAGATGAATGGACTAAGATTAAGAAGAGGTGATTTATACACACACACACACACACACACACACACACACACACACACACGTCAAATGGAATGCTACTCAGCTATAAAAAACAAATGAAATCTCACCATTTGCAACAACATGGATGAATATAGTGCTAAGTGAAATAAGTCAGTCAGAGAAGGATAATACTGTATGCGTTCACTCATATGGAGAATTTAAGAAACAAAACACATGAACAAATTAAAAAAGAGACAAATGAAAAAACAGATTTTTAAATATAAAGAACAAACTGGTGATTATTGGAAAAGAGGTGGGTGGGGATTGGGTGAAAAAGGTGTAGGGGATTTAGAGTACACTTATTGGGGCGCTGGGTGGCTCAGTTGGTTAAGCGACTGCCTTTGGTTCAGGTCATGATCCGGGAGACCCAGGATCGAGTCCCAATAGGGCTTCCTGCTCGTGGGAAGCCTGCTTCTCCCTCTCTCACTCCCCCTGCTTGTGTTCCCTCTCTGGCTGTGCTTCTCTTTATTAAATAAATAAAATATTAAAAAAAAATAGAGTACACTTATTGTGATGAACACTGAGTAATGTCTGGAAATGCTGAATCACTGTACTATACCTTTGAAAGTAATATCATACCATATGTTTATTGTATTGGAATTAAAAAAATAAAAATTCTGAATAAAATAAAACTATCATAGTCTTAGCATATGTCCATACAAAAGCTTGTACACAGATATTCATAGCAATATTATTTATGTCAAAAAATGAAAACAACCCAAATGTATATTAACTGATAAATGAATGAACAAAATGTGGTCTATCCATACAATGGAATTTTATTTGGCAGTAAAAAGGAATGAAGTACTGATACATGTTACAACATAGATGAACATTATGTTAAGTGAAAAAAAGCCAGTCACAATGAATTATATATTGTAAGATCTCATTCATATAAAATATCCATTCATATGAAATACCCATATGAATTGGTCAATTTATAGAGACAAAAGGAGACTAGCAATTGCTTGGGGCTGTGGAAGAGGCTAGGGAGAAGGCAGGAAGTGACTCTTACTGGGTACTAGGTTTCTTTCTTTTTAAAAAAAATTTAATTAATTAAATTTTTAATTTAATTATTTATTTACTTATTTATTTGACAGAAACACAGCTAGAGAGGGAACACAAGCAGGGGGAGTGAGAGAGGGAGAAGCAGCCTTCCCGCCCAGTAGGGAGCCTGATGTTGGGCTCAACTCCAGAATTCCAGGATCACAACCTGAGCTGAAGACCAACACTAAAGGACTGAGCCACCCAGGCACCCCTAGGTTTCTTTTTAGAGTGATGAAAATGTTTTAAAATTGAATTTATAGTGATGATCGTACAACTCCATTATTATACCCAGAACCAATGAATTGTTCACTTTAAATGGGTAAACTCTTAAGATATGTAAGTTATACCTCAATAAAGCTCTTTTAAAAAGTCTTGAAGTATTTTATTAATGCTAGCATAGCTGTAAATGAGAAGAGTTTTAGAGAATTTGTCCTTTTCTTTTGTGTTCCTAACTATCTTCTCTGTATCACTACACTCCTACCTTAAAACCCAGAGAGACTGTAGTTGATTGTGATTCTCTTTATAGAGAATTTTCCCCCTCCCAGTGGGTTTCAAACCTATTTGGTCGATTCCTTTCTTGAATCAGCAGCCCACAAATGAAGATAAAATGGAAGTGAAGTACCTACCTTCAATGATATGTTTTCTTGACAACCCTCTTTCTGTTTCAGCTCTAACAAGAAAAAGAAGCAAATGACTTTGAGTGGGGGTGTGCTTTTTTTTTTTTTAATTGCTGTTTCAAAAGTACAGAGGAATAATCACTCTAGATTGAATTGCTAATTTTATACCCTGTTCTTGGCAAATTCTATACCACAGGTTGAGGAGAGAAGGCTGATGAGCAACACACTGAGCCCGTTTTCTTTGGAGACCCCAGCTGATAAATTCACTATCACTCCCACCACATAATATCAACAACTCAGCCACACACACCCCATCCATACATACTGTGACTTATGGCCCAACCTTCCCACCTCGCCCTTAACTCATCACAAACTGCCCCCCAACCCCAAAAAGGCCTTGACAGAAGTTTGTGAGCTGCTGATAACATTCACTTTTCTGTAAAAGGAAGCACTTTTGGAAGTGTCTTTTGACTTGAATAGAAATGTAACAATTACTCTCTGTTAAAATGTGATGTCAGTCTTTCTTACATTAGTATTCAAAGAAGACAAACATTTAACTAAGACCTTTGTCGTTTTCAGACCATCCTCACGCTCTGGCCAATTGGAAAGAAATATGGTGCTTGAGTTTTAAAGTTTTCATGAAATGTTTCTTCAACATCATTCCCTGTGGCCACCTCTTTTCAAAACACAGAAGTTCATCATTTGCCTTTGGTAATTTTGAATCTTTTATAAAAGCATTAGATAGTATTGTATGCAGTACTCGGCTACATAATAGGTCTTGCGGATTGTCTCCTTCCGTGTTTATTTCTAAAGTATAGGCAAGGCTTTATGCACAACTGCAAAAACGCAGAGCAACAGCACCATGAATCAGAGCACACAGCAAATCTACATTTCTCATAAGCACAATGTTGCTTGATTTTTATGGAGGCGATAGTAGGAACAAAAATCTACGTTCCATCTTTCTGTCTTCATGGCCATCATAAACGGGCTCAAAAGTAGCAATACGATATGAGTGTGTGTGTTGGGGGGATATTTAAATACATCTACATTTTGATTTGAAGATTCCTAAGGAACTGTCGTCTACCTCCAGTTTTGCTTTTAAACTGTTCCCTCTCAATTATAGGGAGGTAAATAAAGTTTTGCTTGTGTTTGTTTTTGTTTTTTTGTTAAGATTCCATAGAAATATTTGTGTATTCCACGAAAAGGTATTTGGAATAACTAGCCAGACTTTTAAGTTCTGCTGAATGGTGTAAATATCAGTTCAAATACCGGTAGGCTTCTCAGAGGCCAATTCATCCTGTGACATTTGTTTCCATCCCAGAAAGAGAGGTCCTCTCTTTCATTTGCCTGTCAGTGAGTGATACGGTAGTTTCCTGTTATTCTCCAAAAGGCAGTCCTTTCGATCAACATCTTCAATGTCTTCTGCAGAAATGATCAGAGACTCACACAGGAGGCCAGACAAGATATTTTTGTCTTTGTATTCCATGGAAGTTTCTGGGTTTTGGCAGATCTGAAAAGATTTTCTTCTGTGATGCTACATGGTTGTTTTCTTTTCCTAAAATTTGAACTCTATTTTGGATATGGTTCTAAGTATGAGGTTGCTATTTGAAAATCTCTATGAATTACTTAGTAACAAGTGACCACAAGCTTTACACTAAATTTCTTTGGGGCATCTTGCGAAAACTGAATCCTAGGCTAATTGCTATCTCCTTCAAGGCAGAAAAAATAATCTTTCCCCACAGATCAATTAATTTTAGTACATTAGATATGAAATGGTCGTCCAAAATGATAAAAGCATGAACTCCTAGTTGTTTCCTGTCAAGTAAGGAAAAGAAAAGATATTTAACTTACTTTCCACCCCAGTAGAGTTTGGTTGTTATGACCAGGCTGGACCTCCTGCATGTTAGACAAACAGAGAGAAATATTAAATAAATTGTTGGTTTTTGTACTGGGTCATATTATTATACCACCAGAAAGAATTTATTGTACCTCCCATTAAAATAAAAACTGGTAAAGAGATAAATTTGTTAATTCACATCACTGAAATATTGGGAAAAAGAAAAGCTGGTGAATAGGTATATGAAGTTAGATCCTAGATAAAGAGGTCAAAAGGGAATGACCTTTACCTGAAGGGTCGGGTGGAGGAGGCTGAAGGGGGGGTGTGTGTGACGAAGAGGGTAAGTGGGAGGCATTGAGGGACAGGAACCAGGAATGAGAGGTAAGTGAGTGGATTTAAAGGATGAACAACTTTAGTAGCACCCACTAAGGCCTATTTAGCATCTGACATAATGCTGATTGAGTGTGAGCTTTCCTGGGGCTCAGTCCCCCCTCTGCCAAGGACCATGGGCCCTAGGGGCTCTGAATTATTCTGCTTTCCAGCTGTGACATTCACAGGCAGTAACTGACTGCATGAAGATGGGAATGATAGAGTAGTCAATCAATAGGAATAAATTTTCTTTGAGTGTTTTATTAAATGGAAATGTTATTTTAGGGAAAAAAAGTCCTGAACTTCTTAACTGAAGGTTTTAACCACTTTACTTCGAAGGGAATGAGATGTGGAAATCTCAACAGCAAACTTATTGCCTTCTCCAAACCACACCCAAGGTCAGGAAATGGCCATGGTGTCATCACAATGGTGGAATAGGAAACATATCTTGAGAACTACAGTCACATAATTTATAATCAGGAGGCAGATCTCAGTATAATTTGGTTTCTCCAGGTATATAATTCAATTGAACTGGTCTAGGAAAAAAAATCATCTGAGATTCAAAGGTTAAGTCCAGACTTTGGGAGTATTTGAAATAAGGCATTTATAATTCCATCAGCCGGAGAGCTGATGCCTTGAGGCCTGAGATATAAGAGCCTTACAAGATTAATGATAACCAACGGGGAACAAGGGTGACAATTTTGACAGCTTAGGTGCAATAAGAAAAAATTGTAGAAAAAGTCAGCAACCCCATCCCTTGGAAGTTAATTCCCTGAAAAGCAATTCTAATCATTGTAATGGAAGCCCTACAGATCCGTGAGTCGGGAGAGAACACACTGCGGAAGGCCTGCTGCACTTTCCAGGCTAATCCATCAACCTCACCATACCTAGTGTAACAGCAATCTGCCCCAGGGGAGCCAGGTCTCCTTTAGCAAACATTTTCACAGCTTCAACAAGAGGCCGGATGGAATATAAAAAATGAATGCGGTCCTCTCGGTGATTTAGAGCGGCTGGGCCTGCCAGAACGGCACATCCTCTCCAAATACTACCAGAGACTTGTTTTGTTGTGTTGTGTTTTTTCAAAGTTAGGCTTTCTGGAAAATATCTGGGCTCCGTGGGTGTGCACACTAATACATATGTTCCAATAGCAAGAGTAGCCAGCGATACTGACCAACTATCACCGTCTGTCATGGCCACATTTCTGGCAACTCTTCTGAATGGGTGGAGAATGACATATGAGTATTCTACACTGAGACGACACAGCTTTCAAAATACTTTGGCACACTTCACCTCATCGTATCAGCATGACACTTCATGAACAATTACACCATCCATTATACAGACGGGGAAACCGAGACTCAGACAAGTGAAGGAACCTGCTCTGGAAAGCACAGCAGGTAAGGGGTGGTCCTGGGACTGAAAGCCAAAAATGCTAGTTGAAATAGCTTCTAGGGACTCTGTGCTATGGTCTATCTTTTAACCGGTCTTGTAGGGACAGCTGTGTATTGATATCAACGTTCTGGAGCATGGGGTTTTATGACAGCTTGGGTTTTTTTTTTTTTTTTTAAAGATTTTATTTATTTATTTGACAGAGAGCAACACAGAGAGAGAGGGAACACAAGCAGGGGGAATGAGAGAGGGAGAAGCAAGCTTCCCGCCGAGCAGGCAGCCCGATGTGGGGCTCAATCCCGGGTCTCCGGGATCATGACCCAAGCCGAAGGCAGTTGCTCAACCAACTGAGCCACCCAGGCACCCTTAGCTTGGGTTTTTATCTGCAAGACTGAAAGGCCATTTGTAAAAGACGCACTTAACCTGGTTTCTTGTAGGTGTATAACAGGCTCGGCAAATCACAGAGAGTGAGGGTTAGAGGCTGTCTGGGTATTAAGGGGAAAGAGCTCCTGCACAGAGGCTCCCCTCCTCCCTCAGGTGTCCTCTGTCAGCCTGCACGTTGCTGCACAGTTCATGGGGCTCTTAGTGGACTCACCTCCAGGGTCTTTGTTATGGGCTCAACTGTGTTGCCTAAAAAGACATGGTCAAGCCCTAACCCCCAGGACCTCAGAATGTGAGCTTATTTGGAAATGGTGCCATTACAGATGTAATTAATTAAATTAAGATGAGGTCATGCTGGAGTAGGGGGAGTCCTTAATCCAATATGACCAGTGTCCTTTTAAGAAGACACACAGATGCACATGAGGGGAGGCAGCCATCTGATGGCAGAGGCAGAGGTTGGGTGTGCAGGCTCAGGAATGCCCAAGACTGCCAGCAAAAGCCTAAAGCTAGGAAGAGACAAGAAAGGATTCTACTCAGAGTTTCAGAAAGAGCATGGCTTGGCCCAGAACTTGATTTTGTATTTCCAGCCTCCAGAGCTGTGAGAGAACATACTTCTATTGTCTGAAGGCACATAGTTTGCAGCACTTGGTTCCAGGAACCCTGAGAGAGTGGTGCAGTCCCTATTTGGGCGATGATGGGTGGGCCAGCCTTCTGAGTGGGAACAGAACTCCAGCAAGGTGGAGGACTGAGCGGGAATGTGAATCTTTTTCCATATTTAAGGTTCAATGTAGTTTTCTCTAAACACCCTTACAATCCCTGGAGCAGTGGAGGAGGATCTGGTTGAGGGAAAAAGTGGGTCACCAAACTTTATTTGTTCATTTCTCCATAAATTTCTGGGTTTCCATTTCTACTAATACTACAGAGCTCTTGTTTATCTGGCCAAGAGCTGATCTTCTGCAAGAGAGGAGGACCCCAGACTTGTCCCATGGTCTTGGCCCAGTTCTCTACTCATGCTGGGGAAGAAGTGGCTGTCGTGGTTGACATGCTCAGGGCAATGGGGGGGCTGCCCTGCCCCCCACAGGGTAGGCATTGTTCTTTACTACTGGCATTGGCTGCAGCCTGCGATGGAATGTGATGTGACCCCCTCAAGGACAGAAGATGAAGCACTTTCCTGAAGCCCAGATAACAGGGCTCCCTGCACACAGCAGAGGTGCTAATTGTGTTCAGATAAGAGAGCTTTGGAACATTTATCACAAGGACTTCTTTCTTCATCATTTCTCTGCATCCAGAGTTGTCAGTAAAATGAACAGTGAACATAAATACGTGTGTTTACATATTCAGCCTCCTATCAGCTGCCTTCCCTCATCAAATTTCCACAAATGGCAGTGAGAAACCATGAAAATGCCACTTTCTTTTATACATGACTATCTCATGAACATCCCCTCCTTCTCGGCTCCACCCCATGGAAATTCATTCAGATCGATGACTCGTCAATACTTTTGAAGCATGAGTAATGAACTTGTTGGTATTTATTTCCAAACCACTATAAATCTCTTTACCAAGAATTGACATTTCTTTTGACAGCCCTTTGTTTGTGTGTCGTGCAATTTTATTTTCCCTTCTCCAGTACAAAATAGTAACAGTCTGTTTAAAGGCAAGTGCAGGATTCTGGTGAATGCATTACCTCCAGCCTTTCTTCTTGATGATGCTCCCCAGAATCACTTCAGCCCTGGAAGGGAAACAGAAAATGGCTTAGCATACAGAGTTCTGGAAACGCAAGAGTCAACGAAAACCATGAGAACCATTCCTTTTTGAACTCTCAGTGCCTACACGTCCCGAAAATAGAAGCCGCTCTCGGCTAGTAGCACAGTTTCCGCTGTTTCTGCTTGTGCCTGCAGAATCCTGCTCCTGGAGCATTCCAGAAGCACCTGCCAAATCCTGACACGCTGGCAGAAGACCGCCTGTGGTCCTGATACTAAGGAACAACAGAGTCATTTGGCTGTTTGGTGTTTTTGAACCACTGATCCCGTATATATAAATACCCTGCTTGGCAGATTCCAGTCGGAGCCAAGGTTTTCCTTCTAATTCCCATGGGCTTCAGTTGTGACCAGGGAGGACAATGAGACCTTGCACAAGGGCACATTCTCCACATAGGCTGACAGGCCCGTGAGTCCTCTCTTAGAGCCCCAGCCGGCTCTGGGGTCCACGGGAGGCTTGTAGTTGGTGTGACTTCTCTAGCAAAAGCAGCAAGGCCCTCCTACACTTCTCTCTGTCCTCTGAATGGGGTCTGAGATGCCCTTTTTTAAAACAGACTGGATTTCTTGGCATCTCTGAGGACCCTTCTTTTAATCTCTGCTCTCCTTGTCATGCCTGGTGGAGGGATGGGCCTGCCAATAGGAAAAGCAGTCCCAGATTTCCCACAGAGAGGGCACCCCAGTTTCCCCTGGGGTGGTGGAGGGCAGGTGGTGAGGAATGAGATGTGGTTATGAAATAACAGGACAGGCTTTGGAACCAGCTGGAATCTGCTCATTTCCATCCTCACTCATGTAGCCAACTCACATTTCTTGATCTCCTCTGCCACCACATTGGTACCAGGCACCTCTGCCCCTCAGGTAGCCTGTGGCCAGGTTTTCAGTCCATTCTTCATACAAGGACTAGGGGCCGGAAGGCTTGGCTGGGCAAAAGGGGCCAGAAACAGTCAGTACCCCCAACTTGGGGGATGGGGATAGGGAAAGGGAGAAGAGCTGTGCCATCAGAGCGTGTGAGAAGGGTGGACCCTTCTCATCAGCATGTCAGCCATGGGCTGGGCCAACCCTTGGTACCAAAAATGCCACGTGAGAGGTGCAGAGAGGCACTGCCTTACTTTCCAGCAGCATAAACTTCAGCAGTATCAAAGAGATTCACTCCGCTTTCGTAGGCAATCGTCATCAGCCGTTCAGCAACCTGCAAGAGGGGGTGGAGGTTGCTCAGAGAAGCCCAACAGTTCCCCAACCCAGGAAGCAACTTCGTATTCCTTTGATGGTCTTTAAGAACACTGAAATCTCACTATAACCTCTCCTGGTTTTTATCAGTTGCATTACAGAATGAAAAAAAAAGAAGATTCAATCAGCATATATTGGGGAAAAGCACCCTTTGCCTCAGACAGACTGGGCCCTAAGAGATTTCCCTTAGTGCTGGGAGAAGTCAGCCCTCAGGAGCAGGGTGAGGTGAGGTGAGATTTGTGTTTCCCACTCTGTATGGAAGACCTGGTCTGACAATGTTCTCTGTGGCGTCATAATCTCTCTGACAAAGAGGGTCAGTTGTACCACTGGTGGCTCCATTTCTCATCTCTTTCCTCCAAGCCAATAGGTTTTGGCAGCTGGGTGCCTCCTGACTGAAAGCCTGTGCCATTTCTGCTCGAGGCATAGTGGACTGTACTGATGAACCGAGGTCAGACAGGGGCCTACCTGCGTAAATCTCACACCACCGGGAGCTCCACAAACCCCCAGCTAGCGGCTCAGAGTCACCAGCTAGGGGGCAGCAGAGAGGAGGGCGTGAGCGCATGCGCTGGCTCACGGAGCTCCTGCTCCCCAACACTCAGCCCGCAAATACATGTCCGTGCTCCTTGTCCCATCCTTTGTGCTGCTGGGCACCAGGGGCAAGCGTGCAGCAAGCAGTACCAGGAGTATCAGGGTCCCCAGAAACAACAGCTTGAGGGCGCGCTGTAGTGGGACAGCGATAAACGACAGGGGAGAGGACATTTTTTCATTTTGCTGATTACTGGACAACTGAAAAATCACACACCTCACAAATAATTAAAATGGATTTTTCCATTATGTTTGTGATTGCGGGCTGAGGTTGCTTCATCAGCATTTCCAAGATGAAGTCTTTCCCTGTTGTTTTTCAAATCGGCATAGCAAGAAAATTATTAGGCTAGCAAAAGGGGGTCCATGCCAATCCTTTAGAATAATAGCAGTAAAAACACGATTACTGCTTTTAATTTGCGACCATTATGAAATTTATCCTAAGTAGAAATTAAAAGTTAAGACAAGAAGTATAGTTTTCTCCATCACGACTGCCCTATGTTAACGAAATTACTGTGTTTGCACCGTGTATTTTCCTTGTGTTATGTCACATCACATACTAGGGGATCTTTATTGGGAAATATGCATAATACATCTAGAGAGAAATTTTAAGATAAGATGGAGAATCTCGGATGGAGAGCAGGACTACGTGATGGCTGAAATGTTTCTCAGCCATAAAATTTAAAGACCTGAGGTGGAATAGTGAACTTACCAACCTAAGAAGACTGATTTCTGGCCTTGAGTGTACCTCTTACTGGATAAATGAACCTGGGGAGGTCATTTGACCTCTCAGTTTTTTAGATTTTTCACCTGCAAACTGCAGATGATTCCTTTCATGTCTCCCAGGTAGACAGACAGGTTTCCGTGGAAGCTGACCTCCCTGCCTTTGCCTCACCTCCGCCGGGCAGGTGGAAAAGTAAGTGGTTTGGGGAAGGTCATGTGACACCTTTAGGACAACGAGATGCAAGGACAGATTTGCAGAGGCCTCTGGGAACATCTTTCCTTGTTCTTATGGAGTTTTCTAGAAGCAACACCCTTTTCCTGGAGTTGCTGTTCTGAGCAAGACTTAGAATTCCTACAGCTAGCCTGCCACCTGAGGATGAGGTCTCTGTAGGAAGGGCCACAGGGCCAAGGGAATCCCTGCAGAATGGAGTGGGGCCACTGATGGAGTCTGCCCTGAAACCTGCTCTACATCTATACTTCTGGCTGGAAAATCAAGGTAACTTTTCCTGTACTGATTAAGCCAGTTTGACTTGAGTTTATTGTTACGTGCAATTCAAGGAACACTAACTACTTTATAGGTAAGAAAAATGTAAGTAAAACTCTGAAAATTGAGTGCTAGAAAACAGTGATACCTGTATACTTCTCGTTGTATTAAAAATATTATTTACATGAGGAACCTCTGTCTTGGTTTTATGATGAAGCCAGATCATCTTTGGGAGGTACCTCACAGAGTTATCTATGGTGGTATTTGAGTCCTTTTGGTAATACCCCCTGTCAAGTGGCTATTTGATATACGGTTGAATTCTCCAAGTAATGGAGACATCACCAACTCTCGAGACAACACCGGTGGTTGTCACACAGCACGTCCCAGTGCGGTCATCGTGGGATTCACAGTTTGTACCTGCTTTGTGCTGAGCTCCTCTGAAGCAGAGAGAAGGCAGGAGAACCAGGGAGGTGGATTCGTTGCTACTGGTCTACATTTTTTCCCTCAAGGAAATGGTTGAGCTCGGGCGATTTGGCTGCTGGTGGGGCTGGGGTTTCCCCGTGCGTCCCTCTCTCCTCCTTGCTGGCATTATCTCTGCAGGGACCAGGGGTGAAGTCACAACTGTTCCTTGGAAGGACAGTCGATATTTGTTAGTTCCGCACCTTAGGTGAGAACCTCTGTGACCATTCATGACAGCCTTACTGTGCAATTTTTAGAACCATAATTTTGAAATGATGTATTTCAGAGGCCAGCCTTGCTCACTTAGACCTGGGCAAGCTGTGCTCGTTGCAGCAGAGAGCGATGCAGTAAAGAGGAGAGCAGACATGGAAGGGAGGTGGTGCCTTTAACAGCTGGCCCTTCAGCTTCTAAAGCGAAGGTGTTCTTGTCTTTTTCTCCTCCAGCTGCCATAATAGGCAGTAGAAGGTTATGCGCTTGCTGGATACAGTGAATTATTAATTTTAAATCTCCCTCCCAGTCACCTGCTTTATATCTGACTCAAGTCTGTGGTCATTGGAGTTTTAATAATTGTGGACTCACCTCTGTGCCTCCCCCACATCCCTACCTGATACTCGTCAGACCGCCCTATAATGCACCCTGTGATGACCCCTCCCCCCCGAGAGTCTCCTTCAGAACTGGAGGACCTATTCCCCTAGTTGTTGGGAAATTGCTAAAAACAGTTGTCTTACCCAAGGTGGGACCTATTTCCCAGGGAAGCTTCTCTCCGATGACTGGTCATACAAACATTATAAATACTCAGTCCTCCAGCCCCAACTTGGGACAACTCCGCAGGGCTGCCTCAGCTTTGGAGCTCCCCATGGGGTCAGCTGTGGTCACTGTTGGGCCTGCACCCAGGGCCTGACTTTCTACTAGCTATTCTGTGTTCTAATCTCCAGCGTGGTCTACTTTTCAAGGAATCCCCATGCAACAAACTCTCTGTGGTGACCTATGCCCAATCCCAGGAATGGGCATTCAGACAGATGAGGATATGTGAATAAGTCTCCTATCCCCAGGAGATATTAAATAACACTGGTGACCTCGGGAATGGTGGAAGACTGTTCCCCCCAAGCTTCTCCTTAGGAATGGTAGTAAGAACTAATTTTATAAGGGGCTTGCTCTAGGCTAGGTATCAGGCTGAGCATTTCATAGACATCATCTCAGTAATCTTAATTGTGATCCTGCTGAGTAGAGGCGATCTCCTGAGTTTTACTGATGTGACAACTGTTAGTAAATGTTAGTAAAACTAGTGGCAGAGTGGGTGGGGTCCCATGGAGTGTGTCCACTCGGACCTACTATCCCAGACTCCTCAGTGGTATTGCAAGTAGGCAAAAGGGATTGGAGGGACTCACGGACATTGTCCTTGGGGAGTTATTGATGCTCGATGCCTGCATGACTCACTGATGCCATGAAGATATTCCTTAAAGACCAGGATAAGAATATCACTTTGGGTAAGCACTGTTTGGAATATGTAAACAAAGATTTAGAGAAATTTTATGGTAAATAAACTCTTACAGCTGCCATTATTGGGTGTCTGCTACCTACCTAGTCAGAGGGTTGTATAAACATCTCACATGTAAAATGTGGTTAACCCTTTCAGTGGACCTCTAGGGTCAACGTTATCATCCCATTTCACAGCAGAGGAACCGAGGCTCAGAGAGGTTGGATCAACTTGCCCAAGGCACTGTGACCAGTCGGGACTGAAAAATCCCAGGTTAGAAAGCAAAGTCCCTGCAACTTAGGACGAAGTGGTCACTCGAGGTGGAGCCAAAACACAACACACACACACACACACACACACACACACACACACACATCCCAGCAATGAAACCTTTCCATAAAGCAACTGAATATTAAAGCCAAATTGGTTTGTTCTCTAACAATTGTGCCTGCACATCTAATAGACTGACAACCTCAAGGGCTATTAATAGTCTAAATATGGAAAATACAAGAAGCAAGATAAAACTGAAAATAATTTTGATTCAGTCTTAATCATTTCCTTATAAAATGCTAGGATGCCCAGAAAAATACTCCCACTGCACAGCTTTACATTTTCTTTGATCACCAAAATGGAAGCCAAAAGTAACTTACCTCATCTGAGATTTGACCTCCAAATGTCACCCATGTTCCTAGAAAAGCATAAATATTTGCACATTATTTATAAGCATTTTTCTAATATTACACATAATGAGAAGAAACACTTTTTCTTAGAACAGGGCTCCTTCACTATGTTGTTCACAAAGGTTTCCAGATGAGGGGTCCATGGGGTATCTGGAAGAAGTCCAGCCTTCTCTCTCCCCTCAGTGACTACTCCAGCAGGGGTCTGCATCCCTCTTCACTCAGAGGACTCATGTATACTAATGGCAGTTCTGTTCTACAAATTGCTTTTTCTTCTGATGTAGGACCGTGAATGATCCTGTGCAAGAGTTCAGAGCCTGTTCTGGCTACATATGAATTGTGGTGAAGCCACCATTTCTGAAAGTGAAGGTAAGCCCTTGTGTTAGGGTCTTTCCTTTTTTACCCCCAAAAAGGGACTCCACTTTGTATTCCCTGTGACCTTTCAAAAGGAATCCTCTCCAGTGTCCTTCCAGTCCCCACGTTCAAGCCCCAAGAAGTGACACTTAACCACATTCTCTATTACAACCTGCTGCTTCATAATGGAAATCTCCATTGGTTTGGAGATGGAGGCAAGGGCTGGAGTGAGCATTGGGAGGGCAGGGGGAAAGAGGCACAACCAGCAGCCAAAGGTTTGTATTTGTAAAGCAAGAGGGAAGCAGACACTGGCTCTTGCCAGGCCAGTCCTATAGTCACTGCAATCATTCATTCCCTCCTTGATCCATTTGTTTTGTTTTGTTTTGTTTTTAGCCTGAATGACATGCCTGGCAAAGGCATTACACCCAGGTGCTAGGGACAGTGAGGTGATCGACCTAGTTCTCCTCTCCCAGGAGCTCACAGTTTACAATACTACAAAGCCAGACTGAGGCAAACACAAGGCAGTAAGGGATGGAGTGCTCTACTTAGACTAGAGGGAGGTGGCCCTCCAGAAAGACTTCTTGGAAGAGGTGACACTTTGCCTGAGTTGCAAAGGAGGTAACCGAATGATGAAGGAAGGAACAGGAAATCCAGGTACAGACAGGAGCCCAGGGGAGGAAAGAGGGTAGTAACCATCAGCGTGGGCTGACAGGCTGTGGTGGGCCACAGAGCAGAGTGAGGAAAAGCCAGGGAACAATCGATGCTTGTGGCACATACAAAGGGATGTGTGGTGTATGTTTTGCATTTCCTAACAGTCATAGTTAGCACTTATGGACACCTCACAAATATGGGCAGCATGCTGAGAGCCATGTCAACTTTTATCTCTAATCGTCTTAGCAAAAGGACAAGCCAAACATATTAACCCTTCTTCCAGATGAGGACTCTAATGTCAACCAGCCTAATAAGCGAAATACCCAGGATTCCCCGAACAAGCCTGGCTTTAAGAAGAATAACCTTTTCACTGTATCTCACTGACTCATTAGAATGTTTCCAAATTAATTATGGTATTTGGATTCCATAGTCCCTAGAAACAGGCTGATGTAATTATACCTTTTCTCAGGCATCTGGGTGGCTCAGTGGGTTAAAGCCTCTGCCTTCAGCTCAGGTCATGATCTCAGGGTCCTGGGATCGAGGCCTGCATGGGGCACTCTGCTCAGCAGGGAGCCTGCTTCCTCCTCTCTCTCTCTGCCTGCTTCTCTGCCTACTTGTGATCTCTCTCTCTGTCAAATAAATAAATAAAATATTTTTTAAAAATGTACCTTTTCTTTTCTTAGTTTTCAGGACCTATACAAAAGTAGGATACAAATTATTTTACTGTTCCACTCCACATCCCCAGAGGTCACAGATGGGCAGCCCAAGCTTAAAGACTTCTGTTGTCTGGCTAGAACAATATTGACCCTCTTGGCATTTTAATAAATTTTGAATGAAGTACTATTATCTAAATAACTAGGAAATTTTTCCTTCAAGTGTTTGATTTCCAGCTTCTTTTAGGCTAGAAGGCTGGTGTCCCCCACAGGGCAGACATGCCCTGAATTGGAGAGGCAGTGTCCTCTGGGTAAGGGTTATGCCCTCCCTAGTTAGTGAAGGCCCACGTACCTTCCTTTGGTTCCAACACTGGAATCAAATAGCAGTTATTAGTTACTGCTATTTTTCTTAATGTAAAATTAAGAAAAAGATGAGCATGGGTAGCTCCTAAAAAAAGAGAGATGAATATCAAAAAGAGAGAGAAAGAAAGAGGGAGAATGATAGGATGGCACTTTTGGAGAGTTTGGAATTGGATGGGAAGATTGTGCAAACAAAGAACGTGTGCACAGAAAAATGACAACTTAAGGCACCATAAAAAAACAGCCAGGACTGGTATATGGAAAAAATGGGTGCTGAAAAATTTACTGAACTGAAAAAAAAATGGTAACATTTGTTTTTGAGAATAAAATAAGCAATCTCCTGTGAAATGTAGATCTCTAGTAAAGAAAAAACTGCCTGGGCATCAAAACCTTTTTACAGACAATGCTTTTTATAAGAGTCTCTTTTGAATGGAGCAGAAATTATGTGTACGGAGCATAAAGAAGCATTTGCAAACGTTAGCGTAACCAGAAACATTGTAGGTCAGCATGTTAAAAATATGGCTGGGAACTTTCAGGATAAGTAAAATTATTGGTGGCACTTACTGTTGCAGCCAGTGAGAACTTGGATATAAATCATAGTGGACCATTAGCTAAATTTGTGATGTGGGGAGAATTTTGGAGGAGTCAAAGAACTTTTAGAACTTTGAAAGGCAAAATATCAAGAAAGGTCATATTCTGTGATGAGAAAGTTTTTCGAATATTGGATGTAGAACACACCATTACAAATTATTAGTGTTACCGCAGACTAGGCTCTCACTGAGGGTAGGGCTGGTGTTGGATCTGTCAAGGAAGAGACCCAGAGTGGCAGTATTTTGCAGGGGCACTATATCTAAGTCCAGTAATTTCATCACTCATTAGGAAATCGCTTACGGCTAAAAAGCTGAAATGGGACAAGTAATTAGTACTGCGAATTAGGTATTCTTCTGTATCTTGGAGAAAAATCAGGTCAGTGTTTGGCTGATATATTTCCTGGCTTACTTAGACTATGATAGTGAAAAGATTTCTTTTAACTGTTCATGTCATCAGAGGAAATGGTCTTATCTCCATTTAACAGCAAAGACTGGCTCAAAGTTGCAAGCTTCTTACCGATGCTACAATTCATTTACATCTTCTGAGTATTTTTCTACAGGGGCATTTGCAAGTATTTGTACAAAAGTCTCATTGGCTTGTGTCAGTCCTGACAAAATCGGAATCTTTGGGAAATTCATTTGTTTAGGAATAATGTGATCCTTTTTTTTTTTTTTTAAAGATTTTATTTATTTGACACAGAGAAACACAGCCAGAGAGGGAACACAAACAGGGGGAGACAGAGAGGAAGAAGCAGGCTTCCTGCTGAGCAGGGAGCCCAATGTGGGACTCGATCCCGGGTCTCCAGGATCATGACCTGAGCCGAAGGCAGTTGCTTAACCAACTGAGCCACCCAGGTGCCCATGACCCCCTTTCTTATGTTGAAATCAGTTTTCAGAAATGAAAATAATAGCTTGAAATTCATTCTCCAAAACTGGACCATTGAATACTGGGTTTCAAACTTTATGAAAAGAAACTAGCATTATTTAGCTTACCTCTCTTAATTTTTTACCCTTCTTTTTAAAGTAATGGAGCCCAGTGCAGGGAACCCAGCATGGGGCTTGAACTCACGAACCTGAGGTTAAGACCTGAGTTGAGATCAAGAGTCAGACTCTTAAACAACTGAGCCACCCAGACACCCCAGATAATTTTTGATAGTACAAATGAAGGGCTATGATTTAAAGTTACTGAACAGTAGTACAAAATGTTATTGAATGTGAATATGATGATGTTGAAAGCTGGGATTCCACGCACATCTTGGGAGGAATCCCCTTACTGGTAATAACCATTTAAAGGATGTGACCCATGTTGGGAGAGCCTTTATTTAGGAGAAGCTTTATTCCAAAGTGAATCTGAGAAAACTACCTCCCACCCCCCACCCGTTGAAGCATTTTATGCTATCTTCTGTATATCACGGTGAAAAAATACAGAGCCTCATTGACATTTTGGTTCAGAAGAAATACATGTCAGGCTTCTGATTTCAAACCAAAGCAGTGATGAATTATGAAAAAAAAAGGAATAATTTTCTAGTTTGTTAAAAATTTTTAATATAGGTAGAATATGGGTATTATATACCTATAAGCTATAATATATATATAAATATATATTTACATTAAGTTACATACTACACTATAACTTAGCAAAAATAAAGAATTTGGTGCCATTTCTGGAACTTTATTATTCTTACATTTAGCACACGTTGTTCAGGTCTGCTACCTCCCTGGTCCTTCTGACATTTCCTACTCATTTATCTTACAGTTATTTGATGATAAATTTTTATATCTTTTACTAGGGGGTGAGCTGAGGTTTAAGATTTTATTTCATTCATTTTATGTCCTTAGCCCTAGAATAGAAGTAAGTGCTTAATAGATGGCCAATACATTTTGGTTAAATTGGATTGAATTTCCTTTTTAACTGTTAATCTAAAAAATGCTGGAATAGTTTCCCTCCAAACAAACATGTTTGTTTTGTCTTATAGAAACATGAGTAACGCTCGTCAATAGCTCTGCTAGGCCCTAGGTGATTGATGTGTTTTGCCCTGTCCCCAGTAGCCTACCCAGCCAAACCCCCTCCTGAAGAAGGATGAGGGAAGAAGGTCCTTTTTCCTTAGGAGGCAGAGGCAGAGTTCACCAGCCACCCCCAAAGAAGAGCTACCCCTTCCAAACAGGGCTCCCACCCATGTGATTGAGAGAGATGGAGCTGCAGCCTTCTAGACAGAACTCT
Organism: Spilogale gracilis; assembly: GCA_004023965.1. Taxonomy (NCBI): domain Eukaryota; kingdom Metazoa; phylum Chordata; class Mammalia; order Carnivora; family Mephitidae; genus Spilogale; species Spilogale gracilis. The sequence goes on from PITA01000468.1 coordinate 165,048, forward strand.
GTTTGAATGATTTTACTCTTTACTGCTCCCCTCCAGAAGATATAAGGTTGTTTGCTAGTGAATAGGGTTCTTAAAAATCCTCTGTGACACATTTGCTAATCATTTTTCTGCCTCTAATGAGAACATGCCTTCTTGAGACCTAGAATGGTGTATGATTATTTCACTGTGAAATCTCACATTAGTGAGATGTTACTTAGAAGATAATTTTACTGAACTGACACTTGTTATTTCTAGCCTTTTAAAAGCAGAGTAGAAAGAGAACTTTAAATTGTTATTGTGTCTTCTGATAAAACTACTTCATATACCAAGAAACATATGCTTTAGAAATCTGTATCCAGTGCGTATAGCTTCCATGGCATAGAAAAATGATTGAACTGTAAAAAGAGAAAACTGCTTTGCACATGCATGCACATGCACACACACACACACACACACACACACACACACACACACACCCTATCTCAGTTACTTAGTTGCCTTGGTGGTTTATAGGGTAATTGCTTCTTGTTATTCATTCAGGAAGCATGTTTATCATTTAAACAACCTCCTTCCTTGAGTATGAAGAGATATTTATTTATTAAATCCAATTAGCCAACTACAGTGCATCATTAGTTTTTAGTGTAGTGTTCAGTGGTTCATTAGGTGCATATAGGACCCAGTGCTCTTCACATCATGTGCCCTCCTTAACGCCCACCAGCTGACTTCCCCATCCCCCAGCTCCCTTCCCTTCCACAACCTTCTATTTGTTTCCCAGAGTCCAGAGTCTCATGGTTTGTCTCTCTCTCTGATTTTGAAGAGCTATTTAGATATTTCGATGTAATAATGTTTGTTCAAGTAGGCTACCTCCCTGGCCCTTGAACATTTACATCATAGTGCAGTTATCAAAACAAGGATTTTTTTCTTTTTTTTAAAGAGCAGAATATTGTGGCACCTGTGTGGCTCAGTCATTAAGCATCTGCCTTCGGCTCAGGTCATGATCCCGGAGTCCCAGGATCGAACCCCTGCTCTGCAGGAAGCCTGCTTCTCCCTCTCTCACTCCCCCTGCTTGTGTTCCCTCTCTAGCTGTGTTTCTCTATCAAATAAATAAATAAAATCTTTTTTAAAAAAGCAGGATATTAACATTGGTATAGTACTGTTAACTACACTGCAGACCCTTTCTGAATTCCAGTGTCTGTTTCTTTTCTAGCATCTGATGCAGGATCCAACTTTGCATTTAGTCATCATGTCTCCTTGGGCTCCTCTGCCCTGTGACTGTTCCTCAGTTTTCCCTTGTCTTTCCTGATCGCGACACTCTGAAGAGTACCAGTCAAGTACAAAATCACTTTAGGTTTGAATCATTTTAAGGTTTCAGATTTGGTGACTTCCTTTTCTATATTCCAGTCTGAACTGCTTATGGTTGGATTTTTTTTATAACTATCAAAAAGGGAATGTATAAATGCAATTGTAGTGTTTGTTATGCCACAGGTAATTTTTCTGTACTTTTTCATTCAATTAGTATTTAGTGAGTATACCATATTCCAGGAACTATACTTAAATTATCAGGATACACCAATGAACAAAACTAAAAATTATTTCTGGAGCTGGTTTATAAGGAAAGACAAAATAATAATTAAAAATACAGTACTTATTTATGAATATTAATATTTTATAAGTCAGTAAAATATAAAATATAGTGCTTACTGATGAGTGTTAAAGAGAGTCATTTTTAAAAGGCAGGAATGGGGTATATGAAATGTTAGGGTGTGAGTGTTGAGATTTTAGATAGGGTGGCAAGATAGAGTTCATAAAGAAAGTGGCTTTTGAGAAGAGATCCAAAAGAAGTAGAAGAGCTCACCATGCAGCCATCTGGAGGAAGAATATTCCAGTTTCAGGGTGAACTATGGGGAGCAGGGGCTTGCTTGCATGTTCAAGGTCAATGAGGAGAACCATGTGGTCAGAAAAGAAAAAGGTCCAAGGAGTCATAGAGAACAGATCATACGGGGTCATGTCAGTCATACAAAGGACCCAGACAGGCCAATAAAGAGTTTGAACAGAGAAGTGACATGGCCTGACACTATTCAAAATAGAACATCTGTGGTATGGAGGACATACCCTCGACACTGAGTCTGACACATGAGCTCCAGTTATGAACCTATTGGGATAATCCAGCTGATACAGGATAATGGTTTTGTCCAAGATAGTAGTAATGAGGACGGTGAGAAGTACTCAAATATTGGCTAGTATTTGAAGAAGAACCAATAGGATTTGCTGATTAAAATGATGTGGGATATGAGAGAAGGTGAAACTTTAGGGAAAACACCAAGGTTAGAGGAAGGGGAGAATGGAGAACCAATTATTCAACACACATTTCATTATGGATTTAACAATTCTTGTTTTGCAAGTAGAGAACATATCAACTCTAGGTAGTCAGTGCTGAATAAATGCTCAAAGGCTATTTAATCTAGAGGTATATACAGTTATTAATCTGTTATATCACTTAAAAGTTTAAGATTTGACATTCAAGTAGTTTGGGGGTGGACTCTGGGGTTTTCCATATAAAGTATCATGTCATCTATGAAGAGAGAGTTTGGCTTTTTTTTTTTTTTTTGGTAATTTGAAAACCTTTTATTTCTTTTTGTTGTCTGATTGCTGTTGCTAGGACTTCTAGCACTATGTTGAACAACAGTGGTGAGAGTGGGTATCCTTGTCTTGTTCCTGATCTCAATGGGAACTCATACAGCAATTCAGTAATGTGGAAGGATACAAAATCAATGCACAGAAATCAGTTGTTTTCTTATACATCAACAATGAAGATATAGAAAGGGAAATTAAAGAATTCATTCCATTTACTATGGCACCCAAAACCATAAGATACCTTGGAATAAACCTAACCATAGAGATAAAGGATCTGTACTCGAAGAACTACAGAACATTCATGAAAGAAATTGAAGAAGACACAAAAAGATGGAAAAGCATCTGTCTTCGGCTCAAGTCATGGTTTGTCTCCCTCTCTGATTTTGAAGAGCTATTTAGACATTTCAATGTAATAATGTTTGTTCAAATAGGCTACCTCCCTGGCCCTTGAACATTTACATCATCAGAGTACAGTTATCAAAGCAAGGATTTTTTTTTTTTAAGAGCAGAACATTATGATGTCTGTGTGGCTCAGTCATTAAGCATCTGCCTTTGGCTCAGGTAAGAAAAAACATTGTTAAAATGTCTATACTGCCCAGAGCAATCTATACTTTCAATGCCATCCCAATCAAAATTCCACCAGCATTTTTCAAAGTGCTGGAACAAACAATTCTAAAATTTGTATGGAACCAGGAAAGATGCTGAATTGCTAAGGAAATGTTGAAAAAGGAAAACAAAGCTGGGGGCATCACGTTACCTTATTTCAAGCTTTATTACAAAGCTGTGATCACCAAGACAGCATGGTACTGGCACAAAAACAGAACATATATCAATGGAACAGAGTAGAGAGTCCAGATATGGAGTCTCAACTTGGTAGTCAAATAATCTTTGACATATCAGGAAAAAATATCCAGTGGAAAAAAGACAGCCTCTTCAATAAATTATGCTGGGAAAATTGGACAGCTATGTATAGAAGAATGAAACTCGACCATTCCCTTACACCATACACAAAGATAAACTCAAAATCGATGAAATAACTCAACGTGAGGCAGGAATCTATCAAAATCCTGGAGGAGAATATAGGCAGTAACCTCTTTGACATTGGCCACAGCAACTTCTTTCAAGACACATCTCACCCTCCCCCAAAAGATGATCACCTCAAAAAATGAGCAGAAAACATGAACAGACACTTCTCCAAAGATGACATACAAATGGCTAACAGACACATGAAAAAATGTCCATCATCATTAGCCATCAGGGAAATTCAAACCAAAACCACATTGAGATACCACCTTACACCAGTTAGAATGGCCAAAGTTAACAGGACAGGAAACAAGTGGTGGAGAGGATGTGGAGAAAGAGGAACCCTTTTACACTGTTGGGGGGAATGCAAGTTGGTGCAGCCACCTTGGAAAACAGTGTGGAGATTCCTCAAAAAATTAAAAATAGAGCTGACCCTATGATCTTGCAATTGCACTACTGGGTATTTACCCCAAAGATACAGAGGTGGTGAAAAGAAGGGCTATATGTACCTCAATATTCATAGCAATGACCACAATCACCAAAGTGTAGAAAGAGCCAAGAGGCCCTTCAACAGCCGAATGAATAAAGAAGATATGGTCCATATATACAATGGAATATTATACCTCCATCAGAAAGGATAAATGTCCAACTTTTGTATCAACATGGATGGGACTGGAGGAGATTATGCTGAATGAAATAAGCCAAGCACTGAAAGTCAATTATCATCTGGTTTCACTTACTTGTGAAACATAAGGAGTAACATGGAGGACGTTAAGAGAAGGAAAGAAAATGTGAATTGGGGTAAATCAGAGAGGAAGATGAAGCACGAGAGACCATGGACTCTGAGAAACTGAGGGTTTGGGAAGGGAGGGAGGATGAGGGGATGGGTGAGTCTGGTAGTGGGTATTAAGGAGGACACATATTGCATGGAGCACTGGGTGTGGTGCATAAACAATGAATCTTGTAACACCAAAAAAATAAAATAAATTATTTAAAAAAAAAACTTTCAACATTCAAGACCCAGATCCCATTAAACTTAGACAACTCATGGGGAAAAACTAATGCATTTACTCTCACTTAAATAGAATTATTCCTAGAGAGAAGTGGAGCCGAAGGTAGGGGCATCCCCCCAAACTGCATTGGAAAGCAGAAAGCCATGGAAGCCCAGGACTAGTGCTAATTTTGGAGGAGGGGCACAAAGCTGTTGGCCACCACCTGAGATTAGGTCCAGGGCATTGCCTCACGTGCACTTTCCTGTCTGAGCTTCCAGCTAAGAATGGAACTCTTTTCCATGTCCTTGTGCCCAATAAATCCCACTTATTCTTTAGCACTAGCTTCAGAACCAGCGCTGTGGGACACAGTTCCATTACACTTCTTCTGGTGAGTCAGAATGAGTATTTTAGTATTTTAGGTCCTGTTCCAACCTCTTGATTTCTAGTTTCCTTACACACAAAATTGGGAACCTCAAACTTCCTTCCTCTCTATGATTTCATGATTCTGTGGTCGAATTTTGAGGGAAGAAATCACCCCATTCACTCTTGTCCTACTACTTTGAACCAACCACTGTTCTTGTATTAACCACATTGTTTTGTAGCTAGGTAATTTATTTTCTCATTTGACTTCCTCATCAACTGTCCTGTGGGCAAGGCCAAGTTTAATTTGTCACCATTGCCCCTGAAGTGGAACCTGCACATAGTAGGTATCTAATAATCATTTGTTGAATCAGTAAATGTGCTCAAACTACAGACATTCCAGCCCTAGCAAGAAGGGGTATCTAACCCAGAACACGGGCAGCATGTCGGTTGTTTCCTTCATTCATGACCTTGGATGAGAGGTCTTGAGCTCTGGCTGTATGTTTGCACTGCCTGGGGAACTTTAAATGGTAGCTTTTAACAGTCCGTCACCAGAACAGTTAAAGCAGTATCTCTGGGGACAGAAACTTGGCATCAGAACTTTTAAAAGATGCTGACAGAATTCCACTTGCAGCCAGGGTTGAGGACGGTAGACTCTTCTGAGATTTTAGTACGTCCTCTTTATCTTTATACCTGTGTGCTCACCACTGTTCAACTAAATATGGGTCTGTGTCTGTGGGCCTGGGATAGAGCTCAAGGTTCTTTTTCCAGTGGCACAGACACAACGTTCTTCCTTGTTCTGGTTTTGCATCTGTTGATGTTTTCCACAGAGCCTGGCCCTTATTTTTGGATCCAGGCTGCAGTCTGGTTTTTCATTTTTGGCTTCTAGTGTATTGCTAATGAGCATCTGGCTTGAGTTAACAAATATGATAACAATTTAGCCTTTTCTTTTTTACTTTGATTACCCCTTCTTGCAAGAACTAGTAATACCACTCCAGCTCTGGGGGAAGGGGAGGAAAAGGAGGAGGGAAGGGTTTCACACCTGCACTTTAAAAGAGCTTGAAATAGCAATGAAAGTAGGTAAGGAAGGTGGTAAAGCCATGTGGGATGAAAGTGGGCTCTCAGGTAAAGTGCAAGGAGTATTCCCACTTACGGGCAACTCTGGAAGATCTGAAACATTTCCATATTTTGTGGATGAGGGAGTGGAGCGGTAGAGAAGTGTCTTTCCATAGTTGTTTAGTTATAGGGTCTCCAAGGCTATGGTCTCTCCCAGCCCTGTGCTGCTTTCTGTTAATGACTCCTCCCTCCAAGCCCCACCACTCTGCTCCAGACAAGTGATATGCACAGTGTTTGTTCTAAGTGTTTGTAATAATACCCTGCTTTCATGAAGCTTCCTACATTCTTCCCTCTGCCAAATGCCTCCTCCACTGAACCTTCCTTGTGATAAGTGTTACACTAGTTTCTGCCCCCAAATTGCCTCATCTGTGAAGAATGGCATACACTCGTCCTCGATCTTCTGAGCCACCCACCTCCATGCTCCCACTTTCTCTCAACTCAACCTGAGAACAGGTTTTAACTTGTTTTCCTGTAAGACCTCACACACAGAACCACCCTGGGCTTTAAGCTCTTAAACTCTTATGAACCCTGGAGCCAAGCCTATGAGCAGGGCGATAATGAGGTGTGCCTGTCACTGAAGGAATTCTGGGGCATCGGGTACCAGCAGGCCAGGCTGTGGCAAAGGGGAGCTGGTCTTAGGTCAGGTTGGGGTGGGGCTGGCTGGACCTCCCAGAAAAACCCCCGGGCAGAGTTGAACCTTGGACCTTTTTCTAATGCCTATGTGTAGCCTTGACATTTTGAGGGTTAAATGGCTGGGACTGACATTAGGTTCTTTGTGATCCTTATGGAGACTGTACAAATATTTGATATTTTCCTTCTTTCTTTGATTTAAAGTTTTACGCATTTCATTGTCAAGGGATACTGCTAGCTCCGTTTGGTTTTAAGATTTGTTCCAGGGCAAATCTGCCTGGAACTATGTTGTTTTGTTTCCCCACGAATCTGATAGTAAAAATTTAAAGACAAGGACATAGTGATGGAAGTATTGGAGGCAGGGTGGGGACATGAAGTTTAGGAGAGATGGCTTGGTGTTATACAGCTGAACTATGGGGGTTGACATTACTCAACAGAGGCTGCTGTGAACATAACATAGGAATGAAATTTCATGGCTCTCCGTCTTCCCATCAGGAAACAATGACCTACTCCTTACATTTAAGATGTTAGAATTAGTAATACATAGTAAGAAAACAGTATGGAGCATCCTCAAAAGATAAACATAGAGCTACACTATGACTCAGCAATCACACTACAAGGTCTTTATCCGAAAGATAAAAATGTGATCCGAAGGGGCATGTGCACCCCAATGTTTATAGTAGCAATGTACACAATAGTCAAACTATGGAAAGAGCCCAGATGTCCATCAACAGACCAATGGATAAAGAAGATGTGGTATACATATACAATAGAAAATTACACAGCCATCAAAAAAAGAAATCTTGGGGCGCCTGGGTGGCTCAGTTGATTAAGCGACTGCCTTCGGCTCGGGTCATGATCCCGGAGACTTGGGATCGAGTCCCACATCGGGCTCCCTGCTCAGCAGGAAGCCTGCTTCTCCCTCTCTCACTCCCCCTGCTTGTGTTCCTCTCTGGCTGTGTTTCTCTCTGTCAAATAAATAAATAAAATTTATTAAAAAAAAAAGAAAAGAGAAATCTTGCCATTTGCAATGGCATGGATGGAACTAGAGGGTATTGTACTAAGCGAAGTAAGTCCATCAGAAAAAGACAATTATCATATTATCTCACACATATGTGGAATTTAAGAAACATAGAAAATAAAACAAGAGAAAATCAGAAATGGAGATAAACCGTAAGAGACTCTTAACCATAGGAAACAAACTGGGGGCTGCTGGAGGAGAAGGAGTGGGGGTATGGGGTAATTTGGTGATGGACATTAAAGAGGGCACATGATATAATGAGCACTGGGTGTTGTATACAACTGATGAATCACTGAAATCTACCTCCAAAACTAATAATACACTATATGCTAATTGAATTAAAATTAAATTAAAAAAATATACTCATGGTTTAAGCTAACTAAATTTCCTTAGGTATATATGATTCCCAAATTGATTGATTTAGCACCTTGAGCCTATTATGGAAAGTTGAAATAAAACCAAAAAGATTCTTAGATGAATGTTTTCCTCTGCATTTTAATTTTGTGCTCATACTATTGAAATATAATTTTTATAACCAGAAACACTTTTTTAAAAAATCATTATTACTTCACTGGGAAATCCACTTATAAACAAGGGTTTCAATAAATTATAGCTCTCCCTACTTCCTGAACATGAAAAAGAGGCAGTGTTTATATTTTGTTAGTATTCTGTATTACGTTTCTTGATTAAAATTCCTCATTCGTCCTATTTTCTCATATTCATAATTAAATGTTGAAAAGATTTCTTCCAGTGAAGTTTCCAGGGCACTTACAATCACCAGGTATCATTCATATGCCTTATTCACTTTGTTCTTTGGAGGAACTCCTATAAGAAATGTACAGACTAGTTACTGGAGGTGAAATGGGACACCAGGGCTAAACGGCAATTGCTGTTTTGATTTTGTTTTAAACAAAGTATTTTCAATATCTTCCTTTAAAATGGGATCTGCTGTTAAGATTGAAAGTCCTTTTTTCTTTTTCCTTTTTTTTTTTTCCTGTGAACTCCTAGCACAGGACCTGGAACATAGTATACACTCAAATGTGTGTGTGTGTGTGTGTGTGTGTGTGTGTGTGTGTGTGTGTGTGTGTATGATTTATCTTTTGCCTTTCCACAGAAGTTACTATGAATGAGAACTCTTTAAAAAAACACTGCTCTCAAGAAGTCTGAAAGTTGTGACCTCTTTTACAACTTCTTTTAGCTCTGAATAGTTATATCAAATCTTCATCTTTGTGTAGGGATATATTTTTTTGATTGTTCAGTGAGTTTTTTTCTCCCCAAACAGTAAAAGTTTTGAATAATTCTGGTGCATCTGTACATAGAAACCACTGGGTATGTTCATAGGATTATCAGGATATGTTAGGAAATAAATTTTAATTCCATGGTGAGGCAAGGAAACTTTCAGTGAAAACAAGATGAAGGCAATATATTATAATAGAAAATGAAAAATATTTTATGAAAGTTTTCAAATTTCCCTGTTGGACTCTGAGCTTAATAATTTTATAGAATTAAATATTACTAATGAAAGTAGGAATGCAAAATGATCCACATATTTTTTGACTAACGGATTTTTGAAATTTATACAAATTAAAACTGAGAAAATATATAATGGATAATTTAAGAAAAATCTGAAAATTAAAAGGTCGCTCAACCCCAATTTACACTAAAATTAACCTAGTTCCATAGATATATACATTTATAAATAAAAATTAGCTTATTTTATCCATGCCTGATGGTTATCAACTGTTATTGGTGGTTTTTTTTCCTCTTCAACCTATAACATCCTTTTCCTAATGGAAATTACATAGCTGTATCAAGTGCATGGAGTATTTTTGCAACTCCCATAGAACTGTACATGGAAGGGTGCCTGGGTGGTTTAGTCGTTAAGCGTCCACCTTGGGCTCATAATCCCAGAGTCCTGGGATCAAGCCTCGCATCTGGCTCCCTGCTCGATGAGAAGCCTACTTCTCCCTCTCTCACTCCCCCTGCCTGTGTTCCCTCTCTGGCTGTGTTTCTCTCTGTCAAAGAAATAAATAAAATCTTAATAAAAAAAGAGAACTATGCATGGAAGTTTTTCAGTGCACTATTTCTAACTAAATGAAAGAGATCTTCCCTTTGCAGAAATTATGTACAGCAATGTATCATCACAAAGAAGAAAATGAAGCAATACTGAATCAAAAGCATATTGATATATTTGAAATATTCGGAGAGCCTCTTTAATTCAAACTGTACATAGAGTCATTCTCCTTTGAAATGACATTTTATACTATATCGAAAAAAGTATTAAAGCATGGGAGAACCCTGGTCTGGACACTGATGTTCCCAGCCAGGCTTTGGCTTTGGGGTGATGGTAATATAACCCCACAGCCCCAATTTTACAGGAATGGAAGGAAACTTCCTAAGATCCTATATGAAAAGTTATCTAGAAATTTTTTTTTAAGATTTTATTTATTTGACAGAGAGAAACACAGCCAGAGAGGGAACACAAGCAGGGGGAATGAGAGAGGAAGAAGCAGGCTTCCCGCCGAGCAAGGAGCCCAATGTGGGACTCGATCTCGGGTCTCCAGGATCATGACCTGAGCCGAAGGCAGTCGCTTAACCAACTGAGCCACCCAGGTGCCCCCATCTAGAAATTTGGGTAGCAGATATCAAAGAATATAAAAGTAATATTTTTTGTATCAACAATATTTTGGATTATTCTCAAACATAGAAGATGGGTCTTCTTGAGACATTTTGAAAACTACTAACATTTTCAAAACCAGGATAATCTCTGTCTCCCAAGGGATCATATAAAACCTGGTACACAGGTGGGGTTTATTAAGTGCTTAATGACTGAATGAATTCAAGAACAGCAGACAAGAAATGACCAGTATAGAAATAATGTTCAATAAACTTTTTTATTGCCTGCTGATCTTCTTTTCATTAACTCCTTGCTTAGAAACAAATTCGTCTACATGACTCCATCTATGGCCCTTTGTGAGTTAGTTGTCTGGGTATTCACTAATCACCATTCTGGTATGTATACAAAAGAACATCCAGAAAGGGGCTGGGAGGTTGGCATGGATCTGGGAATCATTATGGTAGAGTAACACTTGCCCTCTTAAAGCACTGATGGTCTCTTTTTACTCCTTCTGCTAGCTCCAGGGACCCCAGATTCAGGAAATATGGACAGTGTTCCCAGAAGAAACTCCCAGAGGAGCAAAAATATCTATCTTATGACTGTCCAACTTTGATCATTTTGTGATTAGTCAAGAACCTTAGGGACCACTCACTATGAGGGACTAGAATGGTCTACTAACTAGGGAAGAATACATAATCATAATGAAGAATGTGCCACCAAAAGATCTGACACATTCCATACCTTGTGGTTCTTGAAGACTGGGTGGATATCTCTGCCCACTTTCCATAAGGATAGGGAACCATCCATCTTATTTATCAGTGTCCCTCCTACACCAAGAACAGAGCTCACTTTGCAGGTCAACTACCTCTTATATCACAAAATTATTTCTCTTATTTTTCAACAATCCTAAATGGTAGGTGTTCTCATTTCCTCTCAGTTACACCTGAGATTGAGTGTGTCCATGGAGAGGTTCACCTTGGAGACTTTGCTCACCTCTACAATGAATAATGATACCCACTCTAGGGTTGTTGTGAGAACTCAGTGAGATGATAACAAAGCCAGCCAATGCTTTTCTGAGAACTCACGTTGTGCCAGGCGCTGTGCTACATACTTTATAGACACTATGTCACTTGAAACTTGTGAGCACTCTGTAATTTGAGTTTATTTGCTGGAATATTTGAGCCAGGATGTGGGCCCAGGCACTCTGGCTCCACGGCCCACACTCTTAATGCTTTCAACAGCTTATAGCAAGTGTCTAGCATGGCGCTACAAACACAACAGATGCTTACTAAGCTTTACTTTCCTCCTTATCTTCCAAAGAGATAATATCTGAAGCACCAGAAGTTCCATAGGAAGATGGATAACTTTTCCAGAGACCATGGTGAAAGCCAAAGTCAACATTAGAATGTGTCGGTTCTAACAGTATACCCATCTTAACAAAGCTCAGGAAAGTCTGTTATTCCCTTTGGTTTATTCTGAAGTGACCCATGGAGAACGGTGAATAAAACAATAAAAATGCCACAAAATTCTGAATTTTAATTGGGAACCAAAGCTAACTGAAAACCAAACACCACACCTGGCACTTGCTTCTTGCATTGGGTACCAAACATGGCAGCTGCCCTGCTCTCTGGCTCTGCTTCCTGCACACAGCTTGGGAAGTGAAATTTCTCAGGTTCTAAAAGCTTCCATGCGAAAGGCAACAACCTGATGAGCAAATAACTTGGACAGTGAGCCAGGACTGCCTCGTCAACTGTTCAGAAGTGGAGTTTGGAGCTACTACTGGCTACTCTAGGCCAGTGATCCTCAACTCTGGTCCAGTGAGTAGGACCACTTGGGAGCTCATGCTCTGGTCCTTCCCAGAGAGTCTGGTTTAGTTTGTCTGCAGAAGATCCCAGGCATGTATATATATATATATATATATATATATATATATATATATACACAAACAAACAAACAAAAAACCTCCTATGTGACTTATGTGACTGTAATGGCCACCAGGTCGAAAACTGGTTCAGGCATCAGTTGGGACATCATCGGAATGGACTCGATCCCTCTACAAGATCCCAATATGACATTAAATGCTGGGCCCAGAAGGTGCAGAACAACTAAACAAAGAAGGCAGAAGGTGGCCTTAATTCCAAACTCGAGACTGTAATGTCCTGCAAGTTTTTTTAGTCCTGACCAAATAAAGGATTACAGACTGTTCTTTCAAGATTCTCTCTTTGGTGCTCTGCTCTTCATTTTATTAGTACTATTAGCCTTGTGCAAAAATTCCAGTGGCAGTAAATGACTGTAGCAAAAATAGCTTAGTGGAAATAGAAAATGAGTGGAATGAAAAAGAGCATCAGCAGTCTTGTTTTCGGGGACAAGATGACAAGGGCCACCAATCTTGATGGAACAGGGTACAAGTGAGACACATCAATCTGATGGGGTCATGGCAGAATTTCTCCCACTGGTGCTTTGTAGAATAATTAATTCAATATGGAGATTTAAAAGCTTACCAGAAGCCTAGGCAGAGATGGGCTACTGGGTCATTATACCATTCCTGCATATTTTATTAAGTCTGGACAACTCTTGATTTCCCTTGAATAGGTTTTCATGCCCATGGAACCCATATTCAAACAGAAGTAAAAAATTCATTCCAAAGACAAACACAAACACATTTTCAATTTTCTGTGTCACCATTCCTAGCAGAGGTCATCGGGAACCCACTGTCTCCTTCATGTGGCTCCAGGGGCAACAGGAGACCAACACTGCAGCCACTGATCCATGTGACTCAAATGCCAAGTCTTCTTGAATTTACACTGGCATAGGGACTATATACATTTAGCACACCTTGGATATTGCAAACTCCCAAGTATGAACCTCAATTAAAAAAAAGTATGCATGACCAGCCATGACTATTAGATGAAACAGTAGAAAATCTTGATGGAAGTGTGAACAGAAGACCGCAAAGGGGCCATGAGATACAGAACTGAACTTGCAAACAAGAGAACTTGGGTGGAGGTACGCCTCATTCATATTCTAAATACATATAATAAAGATCTGGTGATTAGCCTTCATGTGCTAGAATTTCTCACTCTTGCCAGTCTTGTGCAGTTACCTTTCCCTACACACTCTGTCCTTAAGTCTTTCTTTCTTTTTAAAAAATTAACATATAATGTATTATTTGTTTCAGGGATACAGGTCTGTGAATCATCAGTCTTACACAATTCACAGCACTCACCATAGCACATACCCTCCCCAATGTCCATCACCCAGCCACCTTTTCCCTTCTACCCCCATCTTCTCCAGCAACCAGTCTTTACTTCCAGTCCAATCTGTCTTCCATTCCTTCCTTGGCAGGGAAGGTTAGGATGTCTGAATGATGAGATTCAGTATTTAAAAGATTTTTTTACCCTATTCTCAACTCCATTGCCTCCCTTTTCCTTCATTGCGGCTGCCTAGCAAAACCCCCCACCAGGTAAATCTGACTGACTGGCTGCTCATTACCCATAACCAAGATGCTGAGCTGTGCTGAAGAAAATAATAGAATACAGAGGCAGCTGCATTATAAATTCTTGGTGTATAATAATGACGCATAGAGCCCACCAGTGCTCTGGTTTCTAATCATTTTTCTACACTGTTTGAATTTGAAAGTTGCCCTGCTTTTCTCCACCTCAGGCCCCAGTTCCTCTTCCTCCAACATTAGCAGATAATCATGCTTCCTGCTTCCCAGAGAACATAAAAGCCAACAAACTATAATCTCCTTTACTTCTGCTTCCCAAACCAGCAACCTACCCAGTATAGATACAGTTGATATCCTGTCCCTTTCTCGGTAGCCTGCAACTGCCTGAGGACTTACTCTGGTACGCAGACACCCCCTCTCCTTCACCCTCAGCTATGCATACTTGATACTGGCTCCGAGTTAAGGGACTATAAACTAATACCTGTCCCTTTCTCTTCTCTTCTAGTCACTGTGGAAGAGGGCTCCTTCTATCCAAGGCTTGTTTCTCCACAGATCCTCTAGGTCCTATCCCCTTGCTCCTTCTTAGGGACCTCAGTCCACTGATTATCACCTCTCATTTCTCTATCTTTTCTTTGCCTGAATTTTCCTTTTTTATTGAGTATGAATTTCACACTATCACTTCACTTTCTTTTTGTTCATATTTGTCTGATTTTTATTCACCCATTTCTTTATTTTCCATTTCTTTTTGTTCTCTAACATAAAGAACATATCTAGAAACCAGCATTTTTTTAACCCCATCTCTAAAACTTTGTAATTTGTTATGCTGACATACCATAAGTCATTTTTCTGGTTTTTTTTTTTTTTTTGCCTTAAAAAAAGATTTCCTTTTGTATTTCCTTTACCCATCTTTTGCTAATCTGGTCAAGCCTAATTTACTCACAATTTCCATATGTATTCTGTATAGGCTCTCTGTAAACGCACACAGTATGATGAACTGGGCTCACAGTTAGTGAGCAATTAACTGATTGTTACATTTAATCTTCTGTAAAAGTGAGAACATTTGCATCCTGTGCAGTCTCTCTCCTTGCTTCTATTCCCAGTCCTCTCTAATTTGCTGTCTGCTGTGACCACTGTGACCAGAATGAGTTTCCTAAAATGCATCTGGCCAAGTGACTCTCCATCACAAAACAGCTCAATTCCAAGTTTTGTGGCATGGCCTCCAATATTCTTCCTAATCCTCCCACAGTCGTCTCTCTTATCGTTTTCTCTCCCCTACAGTTTCTTCTCCAGGCCATGCTAGTGTGGATCCCTAGGCTTCTCCTCCTGAATTTATCACTTCATCTGGAAAGTATTTATTGAGGCCCCTTCATTTCCCTAGAACCATGCCACAATGGGGGGCCAAAATGGCAAATGATAATACAGGCTCTGTTTCCGAGAGCCCCCAGGGCTCTGGGGCATCTTTTCTCCCCTTTTCCCAGCACAGCATCAGGCACATCTTTGCGTAATCTCTAAACATGAGCATGAACTAGAAGAGTGCCAGCTCTACTTGACAGGGATGAGCAAATCTGTCATGGTTCCTGGCCCCCTAAGAGCTCAGAAACGAAGGCGCAGCTGGTGTCTGAGGCAGCCGACTCACCAGCAGGGGGCAGAGCAGCCAACTGCCCCTCCCAGGAAGATGCTGAAAGGGAGCGGGACCGCTTTGCTTTTCCAGCTTCACCCTGGCGTGGCTGTGAGGGGTGACAAAGTCAGCTAGAGAGCCACTTCCAGAACTGTCTCAGGACCCGTCCTGTCAGCTCTCCTCAGCCAGCCCGCAGTTACAAGTACTGGCTGAGGCTGAGCGGGCCACACTTTCTGCCCAGTCAGGGCTGAGGGAAGAGGCAGCACAGAGCAACAGGGGGACACTTGGGAGGGGAGCAGAGTGAGCGACTAAGAAGAAAAATGACAAAGTCCCACAGAAAGCTTGTCTCCAGTCACCAGAAGCAGGGCCCCACCAGCTCGTATCATCCTCCTGTTTCCTTCCACACAGCCTGAAGAGAGCCCCGTGGCTAGACTGTCAGCTCTAATTCAGCTACTGCTCATTACCGCACCACCCATTTTCTATAATTACATGTTGGGTGGCCTCCTCCTCCTATCTTAATTAGTTGTCAGATATAAAATGAGCATTGACGGTATTTTCTGCTTTGCTCTCATGGAGGTCCTCTTTTGCGTATTTTCATCATCCAGGTGTTAGGGTGAAGCTTTTATTTGTAAAGGAGCCTGGGGCTCACTGATCCTTCAACATTTGGGGGAACAATGTGAAGGAGAGTATGTTAAAAAGACAAAGCTACATATTTCTCCTCCAGAGGAGGGTTTTGGTTATTAGGCAAACAGAGGTCTCAAAAAGTCAATGTGAACTGACCCACCAAAGTCTGAGCACACCTCACACTGTGGAAAAGGCTGGGAGAATTTTAATTTTCAACCTTGGCCACCAAAGACATAGAAAAAACTCAGATAAGCTAAAATGGAGGGGGAAGGGCCTTTAGGTTCCAGGGATGTCTTTTCTTCTTAACTCAAAGCAGAGGAACGTGGAACTTTTCAGGCAAGAGTATTGCAAATTTCCTTTGGGAATCTGCACTCTGTGGTTGAGGTAGATTTAAACCCTTCCATAGCTTCAGGGTTGATTCCTGATTGACTGAATTCCTTCAGTAATTAGTTCAGGGATGGATATGAGACTTGGAGCTGCTGCAGCCATCTTGTTACTCTGAGGGCAGCCTGAGAATAAAACCTCCTGCTTGCTGAAGTCAGAGTCTGATCCCTGCCTCAAGCCAGAAGTGTCTATTGTGCATGTGAGTCTAGAAGTTTCTGTTTTGGCTTAAGCTGATGTTTTCACTTTGCTTTGACTGGGTTTTCTGTTCACTTACTCAAGAAGGTTTTGGGATTCACACTCAGCATCTGTAAAAGGAGTTGAGATTTTATTCCTGATTTCAACCAGCTGAGGCCTCTAAGGCATACGTATGAATCTCCACACATTTCCCCTCCATGTGTTGACCCATAGCTGGTCACCCCTCAAGCATTCGTGCCCCCCTCCCAGAAATGGCTCTCCATAGCTCTGCACACTTTTAAGCCGAGCACCCCATTTCATAGGAGGGCAGCACTCCTGCTGATTCCCTCGTTGTTTTAGTCTCATGATTAGAGGAATTCAGCTGTGTTGCTGATTGAAACTCTGAAACTTTCTTGAACTTCCATTTGGGTTTTTATGCTGTCTAGGTTTAAGAAAATAATCTTATGAATGTAGTAGGGGGAGGAGGCAAAGTGCAGGGCAGCACTATGAACAGACTTGCATGTATACAAGCTGTACCTCACTCAGACTTCTTCTCTGAGTCCAGGAGCTTTAGGCAAGAATTCATGAAATCTTTAGGGCAATATGCACAGGAGGGAAAGTCAGGAGTCCCGGGCTTCGTTCAGGGCATCCATGCAGAAAGAAGATGCCTGCGCTCAGTTGCAGTCTTACTTGGAAATCTCTTCCAGGGAAAGCATTCTGGATCACGGGCTGTGAGACGTGGTTTCTGGTCTCCATTCTGTCTGTGGAGCTGATTGCCTACCCTCACTTGAGAGTGAGTCTGGGGAGCCATTCAGCCTCCCACCTTTTCTCATTCTAAAGCACAGTGAAGGCATTTTCACCTGGAGTCATGATAAACTTGATCATCCACATCATGACTGTGAGAGGTAGAAGGAGCCTTCCATTCCTGGTCTAATGGTTCACTTCTCTGGGAGGAAGCTGAGGCGGGAAAGAGGCTGCGGGCTCTTGGAGGCTGGAGGCAGATGAGACAGTGGGAATCAGGCAGCTAGAAGAGGGCCAGAGGCAGGAGATGCAGGCTCTGCTGTCTCTACCACTGGCCATGAACAATATAGTTCCCCTCTTCCTAAATCTATTTTTCTCATTTGTATAGGGGTGGTGACTGCAACCGCTAATTCCCCCTCTCACAAGTGTGAGACTGTGTGTATATACAAATGATCCATTCCATCAAACTGTCTACATCTGGGTCTCTGGAGGACCTTGTCTCCCCTGCTACCTGGTGATTATACAATTACTGGCTTCGCTTTGGAATCACAGGTAGCAAGTGAGGGTTACTCATCCTTTCACAGCTGCACTGAGGGGAGGGGGTGTGTGTGCGTGGGGTCGTATAGGGGGGCTGTTAGAGACCCCTCTGCATTCTCTTCCCCAGCTCTCCGCTGGCCATGGCTATGATAACGTGAGGAGCATCAGACAGCCATTCCCCCGAGCTGGCTGTATCCTAGCTTCTCATGTACTCTAAAAGGGAGGGCAAAGGCACATGGCAAATCGGAGGGCAGCTAGGGCATCAGCAGCTCCAAAGGATTTAATTCATGAAAGTAGGAAATGCGGAAGCAGTACTCTAAAACAATTTTTTAAAAATACAAATGCCTGTTCAGTTTTAATGTGTATGTACCATGGCAATTATTCAAGGTAGATGTTCCAGGGAAGGTGACAAGCCCCCAATTCTCTTGTTTACGATTAATATCCATGCAGTATTTAAGTTTCGTGGGGATTCTGGTCTTAAGACAATTCACTCTGTATTATGCAGCAAAATTGGTAAACTCTGTAAGGGAAGACACTGTACTTTTTAAATGGTTTCTCAAGTGTCTTAGAGGCACTTTACACATATTTGTTGTCGTGTTGTTGTAATGACAGGTGAAAGGGCTGGCTGACATTGGCCTTGGCAACGAGAATGAGACTCATGAAGGGTGTCACAAAAATAACACCGCCCATGGTAAATATTTAATGTCATGTTCTCCTAGTGTCAAAATATTTAGTTCAGTGAGAGCATCTCTAAGGCAGAGGGAGGCAAGCCAGGAGTACATTCTACACATACACAACATATCAAAAAAGAAGCCCACTCAGTTTATTCTTACAATGCCTTATTTTTGCTCTGGAAGCTTCCCTCAATTAGGGAAGGGCATAAGGCAAGACAGGCCCAAGTGGCAGGTGCTGAATGGAAGAGGAAGTGAGCCCAATCTGCTTGCCCCAGGAGCTTTCCATACCAGAGAAGCCCCGAAGCCAGGCCTCAGCTAGGCAGATTTACCTTTGAGAGTCTGCCGTTCAGTGGGGATGCCGCAGGCGAGCACCAGGGGCCAGCAGAAGGGAATCACAGATGCTGGCTCCCCTGCACCCATACAAGTCTCCTGCCCCTTCCACCTGGCTGTGGCGATGGCTTCTAACCCTGTCCCCATCTTAGAATCATCAGGGTAGCCTTTTCAAAACACCTATATTTGGAGTGGGCCTTGGGAGCTTTTTCCTCAAGAGGTCTGCAGGGTGTCTGGTTACCTGTATTTTTATTTTTTAAAAGATTATTTATTTTAGAGAGGGAGAGTAGGGAGGTGGGTAGAGGGAGAGGACCCCAAGCCGACTCCCTGCCCAGCTCAGAGCCCAATGCAACATGGGGCTCGATCTCAGGACCCTGATATCATAACCTGAGCCCAAATCAAGAGTCAGACCCTTAACCGACTGGACCTTCTAGGCACCCCCAGTTACCTGCATTTTGTTGTTGTTGTTGTTGTTTTAAGATTTTATTTATTTATTTGACAGAGAGAGAGAGATCACAAGTAGGCAGAGAGGCAGGCAGAGAGAGAGGAGGAAGCAGGCTCCCTGCTGAGCAGAGAGCCTGATGCGGGCCTCAATCCCAGGACCCTGAGATCACGACCCGAGCCGAAAGCAGAGGCTTTAACCCACTGCGCTCTGCATTTTTTAAAATCATAAGTAATCCTGATGTGCAGCCAGAGCTGAGATGAAACACCTCTTGAGAGACTCAGTGTAGGCTTCCCGAGGCGTTAAATGTTTTACTCTAGGACTTTACTCCTGCAAGAGTGAGGTGTGTCCAGGCTGCCTCAAGAAAGCAGCTCACAGTGGTGGGAGCGGCGGTCTGCCCTTCCCTGGAGTTACAGCCTCGAGGCTTATGGAAACAGGGTCCTGCTCAAATCCAGTCCAAACCTTGTCTGGTAGCACTGTATAAAATGCCCTTCCTGGATGGAGAACAGCCCAGATCTCCTTTGGGATGATGGTATTCTATATGAATGTCAATATAGTATTCAGCTCTGCTGAAAAATGAGCACGTGACCACACATCCCTTTATCCGGGCTCTTCCCTCTCCCTAGATATCTTGCATCACTTCCTAGAAATATCTAGCCACTTGGCTTGCCACATGCACCTATGTGAAGCTTTAAAAAACTAGCAAAATGCATGTACCTATAAGTCTGGGTTCTTGGGGCAAACAGAATCTTGTAATTTTTAAATATAATTCCTTATTCTATATCTTTTTGTATGTAAATATATTTTTCTATTTAATTATAATACATATTTTAAAACAGAATATAAAATCTATATTTATACATAGATTTATTATATATAAAAATATATATGTATGTACTTATAAAGAGATTTATTATAAGGCATCAGCTCACATCTCATGAGGGCTGACAAGTCCCAAGGTCTGCCATCTTCGAACTGGAGACCAAGAGAACGGCTGTGTAGATTCAGTCCAAGTCAGAAGGCCTGAGAACCAGAAGAGCCCACAGTTTAAGTTATAGTCCAAAAGCCAGAAGACTTGAGAGCAGAGGAAAACAGGATATTCCATTCAAGTCTAAAAGTCAAAAAATGTCTGATGTTCCAGTTCAAAGCAGTGAGGCAGGACTTCTTTCTTAATCTAGGAGGGTCAGTCTTTTTGTAGTATTCCTGCCTTCAACTGATTGAATGAGGACTACCTACCCACACTGGTGAGAATGCTCCCAGAGTGAACAGTGTAGGGTTAAGTCAGCCTCTTTCAAACACCTGTAGGGGCACCTGCCCATCGTGGTGCATCACCTCCCATGGCACAAATCAGGCAGGCCTCTTGCTGCTAATGTGAGACCTTGTAGGGGCAACTAAGTGTGAGCAGACAGCCCTCCTAACTGCAGGATGGAACGCCCTGTTGATATGGCTCCCAGCCCCACCACAGCCTGTCTCGCGTTTGCAGTAGACCCCCTAGTCCCTAATGCACTCTGGGGACAATCTGTGATGTTGAACCTCTTTCTGTGTTTTCTCCCTACTCCCTACCTCCCAGCTCTACTTGGCTTTCACTGTGTCTGCATTGATATGCTGCTGAAAAAAAAAAAAAAAAGAACTGGGCTGGTTGGACCCAGCTATTCATGGTTTCTAACTTCAGCTGGATCTTTACTAGGACTCCATGTGCTTTTTGCCTTCCCTTAGCCATTGATCCATCTAGCCTGTTATTCATTCAATAAATATTATAGAGTGCCTACAACTTGCCAAATACTGTGTTCTGCTAGGGGTACAATAGTAGGGGGATAAAACTTGGTCTCTGCTCTCAGGGAGCATACAGCCTGGCACACTCTACCAGACAGGTACCCGAAACTTGTCCAAATAGCTCAATCCTTTGTATTTGCAGGTGACCTCAATGATAAGCATGGTTTTGCCTTTGCTAGAAGTGCCTAGGTCTCTATTTCCAGCCATGAGCTCTCTCTAGCACTCCCATGCTTGCTAGATCTCTGAAGTCAGAAGTTGACAGGCTCTCTGGTCATCGCCTCCACAATGCTCCTGCTTCTTTGAGCCCTCCTTCCTCTTACTGTTCCTGCTGCATTTCTTCCTTCTGAGATGTTAGTTCCCCCACCCTGATACCCATCCAGGAACATAGGCCTCCTCCTCTGTTCAGGGAGACTTCTCATTCAGCATCCCCCAGGTTGCCAAGTCCTGTTTGTTTTTCCTCCTAAATGATCAACTCCTTCCTGTAGGTCCTTAACGCTTCCCGCACTACCTCCTCATTGCCTGACTCCTAATTCAGTTCCCTGCCTCCAGTCTCAACCCCTTCCCTCAATCTAGCCTTATACAGCTGTCATAAGCAAGTCTACTACATTTGATGATGTCCTGCTCCTGGCCCAAACATTGAAATGGCTTTTCACAAGGTAGAAGTGTTTTTAAAAACTTTTTGGGTTTTTAAAAACTTTTTGACAGATGCTTTTACCCCTCCCTTCAAAGTGGAACAGGAAACACTAAAAAGAAGTCAACTATTAAGCTATGTAAAGATATGGAGGAACCTTAAACACATGTTGTTAAGTGAACAAAGCCAATCTGAGAAGGCTACATAGTGCGTTATGTCCGTACTGTATGAAATTCTGGAACTCACAACACTACGGAGATAGTAAAAGAATCAGTGGCTGCTGGGAGTTGGGAGAGGGAGAGATAAATAGGCAGAGCACAGAGGATTTTCAGGGCACAGA
This sequence comes from Spilogale gracilis, assembly GCA_004023965.1. Taxonomy (NCBI): domain Eukaryota; kingdom Metazoa; phylum Chordata; class Mammalia; order Carnivora; family Mephitidae; genus Spilogale; species Spilogale gracilis. The sequence goes on from PITA01000468.1 coordinate 187,136, forward strand.
GATTATCTGTGTGATACGATAATGATGACTACACGTCACTATGCATTGCCCAAACCCACAGAACATATGACACCAGCAGATATACATATACCTAAAGTAAACCACAGTTTGGGTGATAATGATGTATCCACAAAGGACTGTAACAATAGTGCTGCTTGGGTGTGGGATGTTGGTTGTGGGGGAAGCTGTAGGTATGTGGGGGTGAGGGAACCATCTATTCTTTCTGCTTAACTTCACAGCGAACCTAAAAGATAAAGTCATTTAACATACATTATTAAAAATACATTTATATTAAAATCTAAATTTACTTTAAAAATTTTACATCAAAATTTACGTTTAAAAATTTTGTATTTACATTTATGTTTAGAAAAAGTAGAGCTCCTCTGATAGAAGCTGTGGCAATAGTGGGAAGAAGGTGGGGTGGGGTGGGTCAGCCCTGTCTGTGCTCACCCTGAGTGGTTCCTTGGGACCTGGGGACCTCAGGACTTGGAGGAACACCAGAGACCTGGAGGACACAAGCTAAATGCCTTAGTAAGGCAAACAAGGGCTCTCAGGATCAGACCTGGCTTTCCTTCCAGGCTCACTCCTTGTGGCTCGCAGGCATCTTGCTTTCATGATATTCTACACGTACGCTAGAGTTCCCTCAAGCACCTGCTGCTCCATGTGGTCTCCCAGGCTCACCTTGCTCCCTCTATGCGGATTCCTTCACCCTCTCTCTCCATTTGATTACTTCAAGTCTCAACTCAAGCGGTGCATTCCCTGTGAAGTTGTCCCAAGTGCTTCAGGAGACTCTCGTCACACTGGGTTCACCTTGTTTTCTCCATTATGGTATGTGCTAAATGTAGTGTCTGTTTCCACATGCCCACCCCCTATTACTCTGGGAACAATTTGAGAGCAAAATCCTTGCTGCTTTCATCTTGGTATCCCCTGTAACCATCAAAAGTCCTGGCTTCCTAAATGTTTGCTGAGAATGAATGAATGAAGGAAGAAAGGAAGGAATAAACACTACTCTCTCTGTCTTAGAAGATGGTCCCACATCACAGTAGATGATTTTCAGTCACTCTTAGGTGGATTTATTTTTTTTCCCATATGTCTCTTTGACTTTGGGGCTTGATAGAGGTGGGAACTTAATCCCCACCCCCACCCCATTTTGCTAGCTGACAGAGCCATCTTCCTTCAGAGGTACCTTCAGTATATCCTCAAGTTATTTCTGTTCCCGTTTACACATGCTCTTCATTACCAAAAGGAAGCTTGGTAAGGCACAAAGTTCCCAGTCTGTCCTTCTCTGGTAAAGTCAGGATCTTTAGCTTTAATTATGACCTTTTGAGTATTTCAGTAAAAGACATCTGTAATGGTCTATTGCTTGGTACACTTATTTTATTTTTTAAAATATTTTATTTATTTATTTGAGAGAGAGAACACAAATGGGGTCGAGGCAGAGAGAAAGGGAGAAGCAGACTCCCTACTGAGCCAGGACCGCCCCCCCATCCTCTGACCTGGGACTCAATCCCAGGACCCTAAGAGCATGACCTGAGCCAAAGACAGACGCTTAACTGACTGAGGCACCCAGGCACCTTGCTTGGTACATTTAATACTTCATTTCCAAAGCCCTAGTTGAACATGGGCTATATAACTGAGCTGACATCTGAAGCCCACCTGGACTGATAGCTGGGGTCTACAGAGCCGGACAGATTATCTATGCGGGTGCATTATTTCTTTCTATGACATTTCTCATCTCCTCTGGCTTACCAAGACAGCTCAGAAAAGTTCTCGACAACTGCTAACTCAACCAAGTTTTGCCACTTGTTTTGAATGAAGTCCGTCAACCCCATGAACTTCTTTGTTTCCTCCTGTTTTTCACACAATGTCTTATCACAAGTGTTCAGGCTCTCAGAAAAATGTGAAGCTCAAATCATGACTTGCTACCCCTGAATCAAAGTTTTCTTTCGAAGTTCACCAAAATACCTACAGTGTGTGTGCGCGCACACGCACACACACACACACACACACACACACACACACACACACACTGGGTTTTTAAAAAAACTGCAGTCCTCCCTCTGGAGACTCACTTACATGTGGGACTTCACAGACACCTGATTTTTTATAGTTTTAAGAGCTCTTGCTTGAGTTTCCTATGTACTTTTGACTAAATTATTTTTCTGCCATAGATACTATGAGATAGTTGGTCTATGATTTTTCACTATATTTCCTAATTCATATTTTCTTAGATTACACTATCTCTTAAATTTTTTTTAAAGATTTACTTATTTTAGAGAGAAAGAGAGAGCACAAGTGGGATGGGAGGAGGGAGAAAGACTCTCGAGCAGATTCTGACTGAGTGCTGAACTCAATCAGGCCTCCATCTCGTGACCCTGAGATCACGACCTGAGCCAAAATCAAGAATCAGATGCTTAACTGCACCACTCAGCTATGCCTATTTATTTATTTATATTTATAGGTAATTTCTTTCAATAATAAATCGTGAATAATTGTTCACCATAAAACACAGTCTCAAAAAAACTAAGGTCACACTATCTCTGATAATGAACCTCCAGAGTCTTCCAAATATAAGTAAATGGTAACAAGATCAGAGCCACCAATTAAGCAAATGTCACATTCCCTTAGATTTATGGTGAATGAAGACCACCCTTACCTCCCAAATCATTGTTCGGGAGAGTAAGAAAATCTCAGGCATTGATAGCCTTCAATATCTTTGAAATACAGTAAAAGGTGGCACAATTAGTTACTAACTACCTTTGATTCATTCACTATTGTCCCTTCCCTTGTCTCCACACTTTCATTCAACAGAAGCCAAGAAATCCTCCTCCCAGCCCTTCCCTAGTTCCTGCCCACCCACCGCTCTGAATCCCACATCATCAGACCCACATGCTACAGTTACTTAACTGCCCTTAGTCATTCTCTCTCATGCCTTGAAAATTTTAGCTCTGGCTTACTGTCTCTCTCTTCAATATTAGTTTTTCTTGTTTTAAAAAAAATTATTTATTTATATGAGAGAGAGAGGATGCACAAGTGCATGAATAGGGGGAGGGGCAGAGGCAGAGGGAGAAGCAGACTTTCCACTGAGCGTGGAACCAGAGATGGACTCGATCCCAGGATCCTGAGTTCGTGACCTGAGCTGAAATCAAGAGTCAGCTGCTTAACTGACTGAACCACTCAGCTGCCCCTTCAATATTAGTTTTGTCATACTTTTCAGTGATTTCAGTGATCCCAAAGATAATCCTTCTCTGTACCTTTATCTTTCAGTTTCTTGACCTCCTCCTCTCAACCGATCTTGCCTTCAACTCAACCTCACCCACAGTCTCCTGAAGGACACACCTTAGACTTGTCGCTACCCAACACTGAATGGCCATAATCCCAGTTCCAAGCATTCCCCTTTCTAACTACCATTTTTTATCCTTCAACCATACTCTCTCTACTGCTCTTATTCCAACAATACTTTGGTCCCTCCATTTGTATGATTCATCAATCCTACCCGTTTTTCACTATCCCACCACCTTCTCATTTTACTCATGGATCATTTTCCTGGCTGTAGTCCTCATTTTCCTCTCTGCTTGTTTAAACTCAGAGGCCCACCATTATAATCACCCCTTGCCCTAAACTCTCAGCTTCTTGGCTTCTCTTTTTCATCATATGCCCTTGAAAAACCCCATCTGCACAGTTGAACATGTCTGCAGGAAAAAAACCCAGTCATGGAGATGGTCTCGCTTTAAATTTGTTAGCGTGAGTGTCAAGCAGACCCATAATGCTGTCCGGACCACTCTGACACATCCCTCGGTCTATTTACTCTTCTGCTCTCTTGGATGTCCTCTTTATCATTCAACTTTCAACACCTCCTTCCTATCCTCACTAGCAGCTGATGATCTTGCTTCTGATTTCCATTGAGAATACAGAATCAACAGAAGAGAAGTTCTACCCAGTCAACCACCTGCCGCCTCAAAGCCCATATACTCAGCCTGCTTTCATGTCACTCTCTTCTTGTGTCCTTGAGAAATCATTCTAGGTATTTTTCTGTCTTCTCTTACATCATTTTTGTTCCTTCTCAAAAGGACTTCATCATCAGCATAGAGATATGCTGTCATTTCTTCCATGTGTAAAAACACCCTCACTGATTCTATCTGCCTATCCCATTGCCCCTCCATTCTGTTTCCTTTATAGAAATAGTCATCAAATGAGTAATCACCAGCTATTCTCTTGAACCCAATTTGCTCTCATGAACCCACTCTAATCATGCATGAGCTCTCTACCCCCCAAAATGATCTTTTTTTTTTTAAGATTTTATTTATTTATTTGACAGAGAGAAACACAGCTAGAGAGGGAACACAGGCAGAGGGACTGAGAGAGGGAGAAGCAGGCCTCCTGCCAAGCAGGAAGCCTGATGTGGGGCTCGATCCTGGGTCTCCAGGATCATGACCTGAACTGAAAGCAGTCGCTTAACCAACTGAGCCACCCAGGCACCCTAAAATGATCTTTTCAAAGTCATCAATGACCTCCCTGCTGCTACACGGTCAATTCATGACCCTCATCTTACTTGACCTATGAGCAGCATTTAATAGTGTTGGTCACTCCATCCTCCTATACATATTTTCTTCACGTGGATTCCAGGACTCCACATTCTCCTGCTTCTCTGCCTACCATACTGACTGCATCTTTTCAGTTTTCTTTATTGGCTATTGCTCATTTTCCTGATTCCTTAATGTTGGACTTCTCAGGTCGCAGACCCCTGCTCCCATGTTCTCTCTATACTCAGTCCCATAGTGTTCTCATCCAGTCTTCTGGCTTAAACAGCACCTACATTTGAGGACTTTCAAGTCATCGTGCTCCTAGCCCACATGTCTCTTCTAAAGTTGAGAGTCACATATCCATTTACCTATGTGGCCTTTTTGTCTTGGATATCTAACAGGTATCTGAAATTTAATACACCCCAAAATTTAATCTCCTCATCTCCCCCTTCTTAAAGGTCTCCTTTTTCATTCTTCCACATCTCATTTACTGGCAATTCCATCCTTTCTGCTGTTCAAGCAATCCCCGCTCCCTCCGAGTCATCTTTGCCTCTTCTCTTTTGTCCTCCATTCCACACAGAGTCAAAGAACCCACCAGGCTCTGCCTCCAAATCAGAGCCATATCCGACCACTTCTCATCACCACCTCAGCTACCACCATGGTCTAGACTCTCTTAGGTTACAGGAACAGTTCTCATGAAGTCGAAGGGCCCAAACACCAAGGCAGCCTTTTCCCATATTGGGAGAAATGTGGAAGCCTTACACCTCCCCAAGTCCCATACTCAGATTTCACTGCTTCAGACCATCCTCATGCTGTTACCATTGCCACCTCTACTTAGGCTTCTTTAAATATTTAAATTTTCTGGAAGGAAATATATAATTTGTAATTTGTTCTGAAAGTATTTAAGGTACATTATAAAAGTACATAAAATACACAAGAGTATAGAAAAATAAGTAAATTAGGCAAAGGGAAAATAAGGATAGAAAAGATTTCAGGCGAAGCTATAGGTGAGGTGAGCATACAGTACATACAATGAGGTTCTCTGCATTTTATACACATGAGTAACACATACATTTCTTACTCTAAGCTATGCATTAATATCAGATTTATTTCTTCTTGCTGGACTCTATATGGCGTCATGAGCACAGTGCCTCTTTGCGCTTAGAGAAGGAGAGGACTGTGTTGAGCAATGAAGGTTCAGAAGCAGACTGGGTCTCAACCTGATCCCAATCACCCCCTTTGGTGTTCTCCCCAATAGCCCACTCCCAATCACCACCCCCTACGGTAGGATACCCCTGGTACTTACCAAGACCCAAGCAAGAAACTCTGAGTCCTGATTTTCCAAGATTCCTAGAATAAAAACAAAGCAATGTATGGTCATGACTTTCTCAGGTGAAACACATTGAGCTATGAATACCATCTCTCACTTTTGAGAGATTGATCTTGACTAGAGTCATGGTAGAGGCAGAGCTGCAGATAAAGGTCTGTGGTCTTGGGAAGAGTCTTTCATCTTCATTTGGGGGCTTGGAGGCTCAAAATGTGCTCAGGTTCAGCACCAGATGAAAACAGAGCCCATGAAATGTAGCTTTTCAGCCCTGAATGATCTTTACTAATTTCTTTACAAATTCATCTTCTTTCTTTCTCTAGAACATGAGTTCCTTCCTTTGGGGGCAAAATCTGTATCTTATTCCTCAACCACTCATTCCTCATTCATTTGTTATTTGTCCACAGAACCTAACACACGGTGGGTCCTTAATAAGTATTTGTTGGCCGAGTAACCAATAAACTGAGTTCTAAAACAGAATATTATTACTGATGGTTGGGGATGATTATAAGAATAAATTCAAAACAATCCTTTAGTTTGTTATCTATTTTATAGATATCTTTTGATTTACAAAGGGGCTATGTCCTAAGAAACCCACCCTAAGTTGAAAACATCATAAGTTGAAAATGTATTTAATTCACCTAACCACCGAACATCATAGCTTAGCCTAGCCTACCTTAAACGTGCTCAGAACACTTATACTAGCCTATAATTGGGCAAAATCACCTAACACAAAGTCTACTTTATAACAAGGTGTTAATGTCTCATGTAATTTATTGACTATTATACTGAAAGTAAAGAAAGAAGGAATGAAAAAAAATAATGGTTGAATGGGTCTAGAGTGGTTGTAAGTGTATTGGCTGTTTACCCTCCTGATCTCAGGGCTGCCTGGGAGCTGGGGTCTCCTGTCCATCATCAGGAGAGAGTATCCTACCATACATTGCTAGCCTAGGAAAAGATCCAGGTTCAAAGTTTGAATTCTGCTGAATACACATGGCTTCCCCACCATCACAAAGTCAAAGACCTTAAGTCAAACCATCAGAAGGAGGGGATCATATTATATTTTATATAAAATTGCTACAAGATTTTGAAATGATAATTTTTCTCTCTCATCAATCCCTTTGCTTTTCACCCCTGAAAGCTTATAGAGAAGAGGAAACTTATTTCCACGCTTTAAATAGAGAACTAGGTGCTCTAGTCTACATTGCATTAGTCTACTGTATTCTGTGGAGACCTACTCCCACCCCATCTTCCTGCCATCTGCCTCACAGCTGTTAGGGAAGATATTAAATTCACAGAGAGAGAACACCTCCTAGAATTTTGTAGGGATCTTATGTGAGGAGGTGAAGCTTAAATAATTGAAACATGGTAGCAAAGTGCATTCTTTACCCTCTGATCAGATGCTCTTATGAGGATTCCGCCCCACCCCCACCCCCGCTTCTACCCCAAGCAAAACAGCACAAACTTTTCCAACTGCCACAGAGCTCAGTTCTTCCAGGTGCTCTCTCGATGGTTCCACAGTCTGGCATCTTCAGAGGTAGTAACTATAGTGCTCTCACTTTTGCATCTGTTTCTTCCCTCTGTTTATTATTCTTGTCTGTAAAATGCCACCTAAGCAACACATTTAGTTTCATAGCCTCGTCCAAAATGCATCATATCACATAGAGGTGAAAGATGCAGGTTTGTGACCTACTGTTGAAATTAGCCAGGTAAGCTTGGAGAAATCACTTCCTTCCTCTGGGGTTCAATATCTTCGCTAGTAAGATGAGCTATTATACATGCCTGGGCCATTCATCTGGCATCAGGTCTGTGGGACTGGAACATAATAACATATGCTAAGGTGTTGTACAGCAGACAAATGCAAACCATAATTATTTTGGGTGCTTTCTGATTCTTCTCCCCCTCTCACAGACTGAGTGCTACATTTTCCCATTTGAAGTGGCTTAAGTACACCTGGAAGGAAACTATTGCATAAAGGAATGTGTGAAAAATATTTTAAATTACTAAAGATGAGAAAAATTACTGGATTTCTCTCATGAAAATCATTTGCATAAGAAAGTATTCTTTCAGTAGTTTCTCAGAAAATCAGAGGATATAAAATCTGAAGATTTCTCTTTTAGCCTCAAAGTCTACTGATTTTAAAGGATAGGAATCTAGAACAAAAGCTATATAGTAGGGGGAAGAAAAAAAGACTACACTGAAACAAAAAAGTATATATATATATATATACATATAAGATAAATATTAAAAAATATAAAAAGTGAAAAGAAAATAAGTACAGTTGACCCTTGAACAACACAGATTTGGACTGAATGGCTCCATTATATGTGGGTTTTAAAAATAAATATAATACTGTAAATGTATTTTCTCTTTATGATTTTTTCAACATTTTCTCTATCTTGCTTTATTGTAAAGATCCAGTATATAATGCATATAATATACAAAGTTTGTGTTGACTATGTTATCAGAAAGGCTTCCAACTACAATAGGCTATTAGTAAAGTTTTTTGGGGACTCAAAATTTATACATGGATTTTCAACTGCACAGGAGGTCTGTGCCCCTGACCCTCACATTGTTCAATGGTCAGTCATATATATGTGTATAACAGTCTTTCCAGGAGCTGGGAAAAAATGGACAGCTACGTATATAAGAATGAAACTCGACCATTCTCTTATACCACACACAAAGGCAAACTCAAAATGGATGAAAGACCTCAATGTGAGACAGGAATCCATCAGAATCCTAGAGGAGAACATAGGAAGTAACTTTTCAACATGGGCCATAGCAACTTCTTTCAAGACCCATCTCCAAAGGCAAAGGAAACAAAAGGTAAAATGAACTATGAACTTTTGGGACTTCATCCAGATAAAAAGCTTCTGCACAACAAAGGAAACAGTCAACAAAACAAAGAGGCAACCCACGGAATGGGAGAGGATATTCACAAATGACACTATAGACAAAGGGCTGATATCCAAGATCTATAAAGAACTCCTCAAACTCAACACCTCCCCAAAAGATAACCATGTCAAAAAACTGGGCAGAAGACATGAACAGACACTTCCCTTAAAGAAGCCATACAAATGGTTAACAGACACATGAAAAATGTTCATCATCATTAGCCATCAGGGAAATTCAAATCAAAACCACATTGAAATACCACCTTCCACCAGTAAGAATGGCCAAAATTAACAGGACAGGAAACAAGTTTTGGAGAGGATGTGGAGAATGGAGAACTCTATTACACTGTTGGTGGGAATGCAAGCTGGGGCAGCTACCTTGGTAAACAGTGTGGAGATTCCTCAAAAAATTAAAAATAGAGCTATCCTATATAACCCTGCAATTGTACTATTGGGTATTTACCCCAAAGATGCAGAGGTAGTGAAAAGGAGGGCCATATGTATCCCAATGTTCATAGCAGTAGTGGCCACAATTGCCAAACTGTGGAAAAAGCCAAGATGCCCTTCAACAGCCAAATGGATAAAGAAGATATGGTCCATATATACAATAGAATATTACCTAGTCATCAGAGAGGATGAATATCCAACTTTTGTATCAACATGGATGGGACTAGAGGAGATTATGCTGAATGAAATAAGCCAAGCAGAGAAAATCAACTATCATATGGTTTCACTTACTTGTGGAACATAACGAATAACATGGAGGATATTAGGAGAAGGAAAGGAAAAGTGAATTGGGGTAAATCAGAGGGGGAGATGAACCATGAGTGACTGTTGACCCTGAGAAATAAACAGGGTTTTGGAAAGGAGGGGAGAGGGGAAATGGATGAGCCTAGTGGTGGGTATTAAGGAGGACATGCATTGCATGGAGCACTAGGTGTGATGCATAAACAATGAATCTTGGAACACTGAAAAAATAAATTAAATCAAATTTTAAAAGAGGGGGGAAAACCCCAGACTTCCAGGTAGAAATACTCAATATTGATGTATCAGTAAAGACTTACTGAGAGGCTACCACATTCTGGGCAATGTGCGGGGCATGAGTATACAGAGGGAAAATCATTATGGTTCTCTACCTCCAAGGAGTTTTCTATCCTCTACCTTTTCTTCCTCTTCTTCCCCTACTCCTCCTCCTCCTCCTCCTCTCCTCCTCCTCCTCCTCCTCCACCTTCTCCTCCTCCTCCTCCTTTAAGATTTTATTTATTTGACAAAGAGAGAAAGAGAGCACAAGCAGGGGGAACAACAGGCAGAGGGAGAGGGAGAAGCAGGCTCCCCACTGAGCAGGGAGCCTGATGTGGGGCTCAATCCTGGGACACTGGGATCATGACCTGAGCCGAAGGCAGATGCTTAACTGAGTCACCCAGGCGCCCCTATCCTCTACCTTTTCTGAAGGGCACAGAAAAGCAACCATGTAATTACAATACAGTGAGGTGTGTCTGCACCTGGAAGTCTTTGGGTTAAATATGAAGGGACTATCTCAGACCTGTATTTGTGTCACTACATAGGTGTCATGGGAAAAAAGAGAGAGAGAGAGAGAGAGAGAGAGAGAGAGAGAGAGAGAGAGAATATCCCAGTAAAGATTTTCATGTAATTTTAATCTTTCCATGATTTTGAGAACATTAAGGAGTTCAGAAACCTATGCAGAGCAAGACATCTTTCTAGAAAATGAAATAGGGCAAGGTTATGTCACTGGGTACTTACCAAGCAATGTACCAGCACCAAGATGGGGAGACCCGCCCTATCTTCCTTATGACAGTGACTCAGGAAGGTAATGATCACTCCGCTATGGGTTTGGAAGACCAAACTTAAAAAACTTGAATTGTCAGCAAAAACAAGCTGCAAAGTAGCAAGTACTAAATGTAGTCCATTTTCTTGCCTCTGATGTTTAAACACTCAGGCCAGCTTTTCTGGAATGAAAGCCTTAGAAGATTTTTCCCTATGTGAAAAGTTCCCTTAAAGACAAATATTTATGCAGAGCAGAGGTATCCCTCACTGCGCCTTGGTATTTTTATTTTAACTCTCTCTAGTTATCTTCACCCTCTAGAGGGAATGGTTACCAAACTCAGTTGGTTGGTTTTTTTCTTTTTAAAGATTTTATTTATTTGTCAGAGAGAGAGAGAGGGAGAGCACAAGCAGGGGGAGTGTCAGGCAGAGGGAGAAGCAGTCTCCACACTGAGCAAGAAGACCCATGCGGGACTTCATCCCAGGACTGTGAGATCATGACTTGAGCCAGAAGCAAACACTTAACTGACTGAGCCCCTTAGGCGCCCCTCAGTGGTTTTTTAAAGTGAGAGGTGTTTTCTGTCATGGGCCATATCTGGTCAAGTCCACTGCCTTTACTTTGTCCAGGGGTGAGTCTCGGTGAGACCCTGACTATGTAAGACCTTCTCAACACGTAATGATGCTTCTCAATAGCAGATGTAGAAGGTGAGAGGAACTAGCTCCCTCCAATTCAGCTCATAGAATTCCAACACAGTTTCTGTGATTACCCATGGTGCTCTGCATCCTTCTGCCTCTGTCCATGTCTACACAACACTAAATGGAGAGGTGGCAGCGGTCCAGCTATTATTATTATTATTTTAAGATTTCATTTATTTATTTGTGTGTGCGTGTGTGTGTGTGTGTGAGAGAGAGAGAGAGAGAGAGAGAGAGAGAGCACAAGAAGAGGGAGCAACAGGCAGAGGGAAAGCAGGTTCCCCTGCTGAGCAGGCAGCCCAATGCAGGGTTCAATCCCAGGACTTCAGTATCATGACCTGAGCTGAAGGCAGATGCTTAACAACAGAGCCACCCAGGCGCCCCCGGTCCAGCTATTCAGATCCATTTAAGCTCTGCTGGATAATAGATGATAGATAAGTAGATAGGTTGGTTGGTAGGTAAATAGATTGATAGATAGATAGATAGATAGATAGATAGATAGATAGATAGATAAACAGAAGCCCAAATACTGGACATATTTGATCCAGTGAGTATAATCTATGTCATCAAAAGCTTGCTTGGATGGTTATAACACCAAATAACGGCCAAGTTTACATATTATACTAGGCTATAACAGATGCCTTGGAAGCTTCTCCATCCCACATATGGAATTTTCATGACTACTTCATGATCTTGCATGACCATGTGCAACAAAACAACTTTCTAGAATTTCATTTTCTTTCTTAATTCCTCAGCATTCACACAATTGAGGCTACATAAATATCCTGTAAGCATGTCAAATTCCTAATTAGATTGAATTCCTCTCCCTTCTAAGTCAAAATAGTCTCATTGTACCAGTTTACCTATTTTTTCTGTGTCAGATATGCCAGAAGGAAGTCTCACTGTGTTCATTTTTAGTATCTGCTCCTGTTCAACTCAAAATAAAAGCTCTTCTTTCCGAGGCAAACCTGGCCTGCTCTGTTGCTAATATTAGAAATGAATGGCATCAGCATGGGGGCACAGGACACATAGCTTTGTCAGTCAAATTCCGGAAACCCTAAATCTTAAATCAAAGCTGCAGTAAAGAGTTACTTGGAAAAGAGACCCAGCTTCCTGAGAACACCAAGGTTTCCTCTTCTCTCTTTTTCCCCCATGTGGGAAGAATCATTCCCTCTGTGAATCCACGGCTGAATTTATTTTAGGCCAATGGTTAGTTCTATGACAGAAGCATTCAGTAGAATTCCTCATCATTGTGTGAAGCATCCATCGGGCTCTTTTTGATTTTAAGGCAATAATGCTGAGAACTGAAATCAAGTGTCAGGCCCAGTCTCACAAGCCACTGTGAGGATTGTAGTTCCTTCACAAATCACAGATGCTAAAAGCAGAAACCAGCAGCCCAAATGTCTTGTCTTAAATTGCTTGCTCTTCAATAGATATGTCTTAGACATTATTCCCAGTTGTAAAGTACCCAGAAAAGAGGAGTAGCTAGCTGACATGTGTACCTTGCATTTGACCAAGAAAGCAGCATATTTCCTGGGACAAGGGGCATGACTTAAAAGCATGTGAGTTCAGTTTGACCTGTTTTCATGTGCTCAGGTCATTCTGTCACCTGCTGTCTCATCTGTTGGAACGGTCTTCCCAATCCCTCTAAATCACACTGTGCTGTTCTGTGCTTCCTTACCAGGAAATTACTAGTCAATTCTGGGGTATGGATTTTTTTTTTAATTTAAAGAAATGTACCCTGAACCTTCTTTGAAAAATCCAAAGCCAAAGTCATGTTCATCTGTCAGTCAGCTGGTTTTGATAGCCGTATAAGAACACACATTTTGACACCCATGAAGGTGACTACAAATGGTAATAACACTTTCCTAAGAGGGCTCCATTCATCACTGTTGAGAAGTGAGTAATGACTTATTTGGAAACCACCAAGCACAAAAATAATGTAGCCATACACTTTGAAAACAGACATTGACAAGTAGCATAATGAAACTTTGTTTCATTCTTACTTTCACTTAAGTCGCAACAGAGTAGAAGGGGGTTCTATCACATTCTTCCATTTAAGGTGGTCATTTGTCAGTTGTAAATTCTAACCAGATTCTTTTTCCATGGTTCCAAAACCACCTGCTGACCTAGAAAAGTCTAGAGAAGTATGGCAGAAAGAGACCCCTATAAGTAATTAATCAGTTCAATGGTGATATACCAAGTTTCAGCTATACCCCAAGATTTGTATTAGGGGTGGCGATGGGCTGAGGAGGAGATGGGGGCTGTTCTCATGGAGCTTATGTAACAGAAGGGGAAACAGACATTAAATAGTAAATTATTTGATTGTAATACTAAATAAAAGAACACTATGCTCTCAGTATAGAATTGGGATGTTGGAGAAGCTGGCCTGATCTGGATGGGTAAGAAAAGTTTTCTAGGGAAGCAGCATTTAACCTGAGATCCAAAGGAAGAATAGAAAGGAAGATATGAAAAGAACAGGGAATAGCTTTCTAAGCAGAGTGAACAACATATGCAAATGTTCAGAGGCTGGAAGAAACACACGTCACTAAAGAACTAAAAGAAGTATAGGGCAGAAGAGTAGAGTGCAGAGTGACTCCAGGTGGCCACAGGAGGAAAATCAAACAGGGTCTGACAGGTTCGATTTTTTTTTTTTTTTTAAGATTTTATTTGGGCGCCTGGGTGGCTCAGTGGTTAAGCAACTGCCTTCGGCTCAGGTCATGATCCCAGGTCATGATCCCGGAGACCCTGAATCGAGTCCCACATCGGGCTCCCTGCTCAGCGGGAAGCCTGCTTCTCCCTCTCTCACTCCCCCTGCTTGTGTTCCCTCTCTGGCTGCAAAGAGAACCTGTCCAGACGCTGGAGGACGGAGAAAAGCCCCTTCCTGTTCAACCCCGAGGTGGGAGTCAGGCTGGCGGCCCCTGTGGCGCAGGCGCAGACGACATTGGCTGGCTGCCCGTGACCTTGCGGAAGTTACTTAACCTTTTCAAGCTTCTTTCCTTAGTCATGTGTGCAGATATTAATAGCCTATTACTTTTTTATTTTTAATGATTAAGTGAGAAAATGTGGATGCAGCACCAGTCCCAGCATGTTTCAGTGTTCAATAAATGCCGGTTGCTTTCTGTCCTCATTTCCTAGGAAAGCGGTACTTCAAACATGGACTCTGGTGGGGTTCTAGTTCTGATGCTGAAGCTGGTGGAGGCCACCTCTGTAACTGGCAAGACCTGCTTCCCCGACCTTATGAACCTCTTTGTGCTTAGACATTATGCTTAGACACAGCACCATCCTGAATCTATTATATGCAAATCGTGAGTCATTTTGCGAGAGAATCTTTAGAAAAATGGGAAGCGGGGGATAAGGTTAGATAAGGGAGACAAAGGAGAAGGTGGCACTTTGTTGGCAAAAGCAGTTTGGAGAAGTCATGCAAATCTGAGGATTTCAAACCGTTCTTCTGGGATCCCCAGGAGCAGGGAAATGGACTTGGGAGAGAAGGTTGTGTGCATAGGGCTACACAAACTTAAGTGTTCTGCTAAGGGAGATGGGGGTTGGGCGAGATTGAGAAATGCTCGCTCAGGTCTAATTACTGCTTAACTACAAGTTACTCTGCTTTTACTGCGTCAAGAACCAAAGACATCCAAAGAGCTGGAAATAAAAACCTCTGAGTTTCAAATCAGAACAATTTAGAATCTTTATCTCAGAGGCTTAGAATCTGGAAGTTCATGAACATGGAATGGGAAAAAAATACATTTCTCTTTTTCACTAATTTCTTACCGAAACTGAGCATCTCCTGCAATTATGAATGTAGGTGACAAACCACAGAAGTACTCACCTCACCTGTGACTTTGCCCCCAGTAGGAATTACAGGCATTTTACTGTCACATCACCGATGTTTCAGGGAGTTCAAAAACTTATTTGCATTCGCCATTTACACTCATCCTCCTTGGAAACTGTGGGATCTGACCTGCCCTTAGAGCTTGTTATTTAATATACAAGTAAGGAATAGTGTGTTTTACTAGGCTACAAATTTGGATTTTAGATATTTTGAACTGTATTTCAATTTAATTGGAATCCTGTATATTTTATGCTATGTACTTAAAAGCACCCCCCCCCCCGCCCC
This sequence comes from Spilogale gracilis, assembly GCA_004023965.1. NCBI lineage: Eukaryota > Metazoa > Chordata > Mammalia > Carnivora > Mephitidae > Spilogale > Spilogale gracilis. The sequence continues at coordinate 202,472 of PITA01000468.1, forward strand.
AGGAGCCTAGGCTTCACCAGACTGTTGGAGGGGTGTCTCTTTCAAGAATCTTGAATACAGTTAAAGATAAATGTTGTTTAAAAATGCCTTTAGGCATTCATCTAATATAATTTTGCAAGTAATATAAGTTTTTAACATAAGTAATATAAGTTTGCAAGCATCTCTTTCAAACTGGAAGTGAAGACATTACTGAAAAATATTTGAAAGCAAAATTAATATGCCAAACCCCACTGCTCCTATTTCAAATGTGTATAATGTTGTTGAAAGTGTTGCTGGTTTAGTATCTCTATTTGTTTTTGTTTTTTTATTTTAGAAGTTAAAAAACATTTCTTAGGCTCTTACTGGATTTACTTCTAAATTCAGGCCCACTGCTTGTGTTACCTCTGCCTGGATATAAATCCTTGATTTGAGGTCTTGCATTACATCCCACCCATCCACCTGGAGAGGTGGGGACTGCTGTGTTTACCCACTGGGGAAGGTGAGAGAGGAGAGGATTTGCCAGCCTTGAGGACTGTGGGGTCTTAGCAAGAAGTGGCTTGTCTCATGCATGATATTTCTTGTATAATAATTTACTGTGATTCATTCATTCAGCCACTTCATATTCCATTTCATGCATTTGTGCTGTTTTTAATATAAAATGATGTTTCTTCCTAATCTTCAAGCTGGTTTGTTGTCTCCAAGATGTGCCATGTTGGTCCCATGGCTTTCTGGGTGCCCATGGGCACTCTCTGCTGTCCCAGTTTAAATGGCCTGGCTAGAAACTATTGCCAGTCATTTACACCTTAGTGTGAAAGAGATTCAGATCTTTTCCCCACATTTCCTTGGAGAGATTTGAAGGAACGATCAAGAAATAAAGCACTAGGGGTGCCTAAGTGGCTCAGTTGTTAAACATCTGCCTTCGACTCAGGTCATGATCCCTGGGTATTGAGATCGAGCCCCATGTTGGGCTCACTGCTGGGCAGGGAGTCTGCTTCTCCCTCTGCCTGTTGTTCCCCCTGCTTATACCCTCTTCCTGTCAAATAAATAATAAATAAAATATTTTTTAAAAATAAAGCACTAAATATCTGAGAGAGATGAAAGAGGGAATGAAAAGGGGGTTGGGGTAAAGAAGCAAGCTTGATGAAGGGAGCAGACCCCCCAAAGGGGAGAACACACTTTTTCCCTTCCAGATTTCATCCGGGATCATATCTCTCCTCATGACAGAATAATCATACTTATGAAAACATCATACACATGCTTGCCATTTTCAAAGCTAAGAAGAGAAAATCGAAAGCTTTCAAAATTTTCTGCACCCAGTGGTGATGATTTATTTTCCAAGAAATTCCACAAGACGACGTGAAGGTAAAGCAGTTTCCCTGGCATCCACTTTGGGAGGAGAGCTATGACTTTCCACTGTAATGAGCTATGCAGCTTTCAAAGGCAAAAGGAAACAAAAAGGCATCTGAGGTAGGAACTACATGCTCCATATCTTTGCAGTTCCCTTTCCTGGGGGGCGCATTTGTGGCTTTCTCAGGAGAACACCGAGTCAGCAGTGTGATGGAGACCAAGGCATGAACCTGACTGAGGGGTACGTTGATGTTTGGATATGCACTTAATCAAAAGTAAATGCTTTCAGCCACAATGCAGGGATTTGCCTTTCACTTCCCTTGACAGAGGAGTGGAAAGGTAATGCCTGTTTCCGCTGTGTGCTCAAGTCTTTTCCATGGGCTGTCGGGGCGGGGCCATATTTCACAGTGCATGTTACACTCCTTCTGTACTGTTTCTCCTTCCAGACTGAGATCTGTGAGGGCAGAGACTGTGTCTAATGCATCTGTTACTTCCAACACCCAGCCCGATGCTGGGTGCGGAGTAGGCAACCAGGGCTGATCCCAGTGGGGGCTCTGAGGCCACGGCTGGCGGAGGCGGAAGAATGCATCGTCACGTGCTTGTTTCACTCCTGTTGGCTGTGTGGTTGACAGGCAAACCCTGGCCAGCCTCATGTGGTGGCGGGGAACAAGGCAGAGCAAGAGTGCCTCTACCAACTTCCTATCGCTGAGACCTTGGGAAAGTTATGGAATCTCTCCGTGCTCCATCTGTTCCTGGTGATAAGAATAGCAACTACCTCAGAGGGTTGTTGTGAGGATTAAAGCATTTAAGGAGTGCTTGGCACATGAGAAGTGCTCTCGAAGTGCAAGCTGTTATCACACAGACACAGGTTTGAATTCGAGCTCTGGTCCTGGGCATCTTGGTTCACCTCATCAAGGTTCCCTCCTTCACACACCCTCCCTGAGTGGAGGGGCACAGTCAATGTTGAGGGCTTTCACTCTTCTTTCAGCCTAGGGTTAGGGCTGCCTCTTCTAATGTCACACGAGGTTGGGAACCTGCTTGGCAGGATGCATTCTATCTCCACACATACCTTTCCCCTTTGCCCATTCTGTCGCCCCCACCAGCTAAGCTGTGGTCACTATCGCAATAGGACAGCCAAGTCCTGTCCTTGGTATTTGCAGCCACAGAGCCTGGAGCTGGGGCTAAAGGGGGAGTGACCACCAAGGTCTACTTCTAAGTTCGGTTTTCATCTTACCCTTTCTTCCAGTCAGCCTGGTATTTTAAACCACTTCCATCCTAACTGCTCCATAGCCAGGTAAGATCCTTATGCCTAATGGCTTCCTTGCTGCTCTTCCGCCCCTAGATTCTCTCCCGTTCTTGGATCATCCTTACCACCTTCTTAGTTGTATGCAATAACTGTTGCTCATGTCTTATTACCTTTCCTCAGTTACAAAGTACTTAGTAGGATCCAAGCCTGATTTACGATTGACTCCTCATAACAATTTATGTCATGAGGTATAAATAAATATTTCATCGACTAAGCGAATGTTCAAATGACAAAGTCTGAGAAGACATTTTTACCTCCTTGATGTGAACTTCCAGAGTTAGATATTATTTTAGTCCTGTTTTGTGTTTACAGTGACTATTAAGATTCAGTTATCCTATTCAATGTCACAGTCACCATGGTTATCTCTAGAGAAAAATCCCAAGGAATTTACCAAAAACCTCCTAGAACTATTAATAAGCAAATTTAGCAAGTTTGCAGGATATAACATTAATGAATCAAAGTGTATTCCTAACAATGAACAATTGGAATAAAAGATTTTTTTTAAAGATTTTATTTATTTGACAGAGAGAAACACAGCCAGAGAGGGAACACAAGCAGGGGGAGTGAGAGGGAGAAGCAGGCATCCTGCCGAGCAGGGAGCCTGATGTGGGACTTGATCCCGGGTCTCTGGGATCATGACCTGAGCCGAAGGCAGTCGCTTAAACAAATGAGTCACCCAGGTGCCCCAAGAGATTTTTTTTTAAAAAGCAACACTATTTACAATAGCAGCCTAAAAATGAAATGTGTATTTACACATCTGTTAGAGCATGGACATTATTTATATGTTAAAAATGACAAAATACAGAAGAAATGAAAGAGGACCTAACTAAATGGAGAGATATACCATGTTGATGGATCATAAAAGATACTGTTAAGATGTCAATCCCTGTCAGTTTGATGTTTGAAGTAAATAAAAGCTCAATTCAAATCCCAACAATATGCTTCATAGTTATCAAGGTGATTCTCAAATATATATGGCAAGGTGAAGAAACAGGAATATGCAAAACAATTTAAAAAGAGCAAAGTTTGGGGTACCTGAATGGTTCAGTCTGTTAAGTGTTTGCCTTTGGCTCAGATCATGATCGTAGGGTCCTAGGATTGAGTCCCACATCGGGCTCCCTGCTCAACAAGGAGCCTGCTTCTCCCTCTCCTTCTGCCTCTCCCTCCCTGATTATTCTCTCTCTCTTTCTGTCAAGATGAATTTTTAAAAATCTTAAAAAATAAAAAAAATAAAAAGAGCAAAGTTGGAATGTCTCACACTACCCGATTTCAAGATTTAACATAAAGCATGATGATCAAAGTGGTGTGGTCTTGCTAAAATGAAGGAAGCACATATAAATGGAACAGAATAGACAGTAAGTGGAGCGGAATAAACAGGCCAGAAATAGCCCCACATAAGTATAGTCAACTGATTTTTGACAAAGGTACAAAGACAATTCAAGGGAGGAGGGATAGTCTTTGCAAGAAATTGTGCTGGAACAATTGTCTATATATAAGAAAATGAATATTGATACAAACCTCATGCCTTATATAAAAATTAAAGGGGATCATAATGCTAAAAGTAAAACTTAAAACTACAAAACTGTTAGGGGAAAAAAATGAGAGAACCTGTGAGACTTTAGGTTTGGCAAGAGTTTTTGGATGCAGTACCAAAAGGACAATCCATTAAAAAATTGGAAAACTGGGCTTCATAAAAATTTATAGCTCTTTCTCTGTCAAAGAAACCATTCAGAGAATCAAAAGAGGAACTGCAGATTGAAAGAGAATGTCTGGAAAAACCCACTAAAAGATGGCCCAAGTCCTGAACAGACACTTCACCAAAGAAGATACTTGGATGGCAAATAAGCACATGGAAAAGTGCTCAACATCATTAGACATTGGAGAAATACAAATTAAAACCATAATGAGATACCAGTACACACTTATTGGAATGGCTAAGATAAAAACAAAATGAAAACAAATGCAATGCCAAGTACTTTTGCACTGCTGGTGGAAATGCAAAGGGAACTAGCCCTCTTCAGAAAACATCTTGAGAGTTTCTAATAAAGTTAAATATACCCCTAACAAATGATATCTCTGTTCCACCGCAGGGCCTTTACCCAGGTGAACTGAAAACTTAGGTTCACACCAAGAGTTATCGGTGCAAAGGGAACTAGCCCTCTTTAGAAAACATCTTGAGAGTTTCTAATAAAGTTAAATATACCCCTAACAAATGATATCTCAGTTCCACCGCAGGGCCTTTACCCAGGTGAACTGAAAACTTAGGTTCACACCAAGAGTTATCGGTAAACATTTATAGCAGCTTTATTCATAATCACTCCAAAGTAGGAACCACCCAGGTACCTGTCAAGCGATGAATGGATAAACAAATTAGGGTACATTCACACAGTGGAATATTATTCAACAATAAAAAGAAATGAACTATCGATTCGTGATTCATACAATAAAATGAATGCATTCTAAATGTATTTTGCTCCGTGAAAGAAGCTAGGCTTCCAAAGGTACATATTGCCTATTTCCGTAACATTCTGGAAGACACTACAAGGACAGAAAGCAGATGAGTAATTACTAGGGGTTGGAGGCAGGTAGAGAGGTTAATCACAAGGAGTCAGTCTGAGGGAATTTGGGGGGTTATGGAATTGTTCGATACGGTACTGTGGTGGTATGACCACACTTATCAAATGCATACAACTGTGAAAACACAAAAAGTGAATTTTATCCTATGAAAATTAAAAAAAAAAAATCTACCAGGATCTCAGAGGACCCAAGAAGACAGGGCACACAGTGAAAAATGAATCTAACTGTACTATGAATGAATGATAAACCATATATCATCATACCTCTGGGAACAAAAAACCCGACATCAATAACTTTGGAAAGTCTTTTGACTGGATATCATAAGGCTAAGAATAAAAGGAACTGTACACAAACCCTGAACTCTAGTCAGCAAATCTGTTTTTTATGGAGGTAAGAGTAATTTTGAAGCTACGGTTGACTAATGAGAAATGTGGTGGTGAGTCAACGGTAGACCTGGAAATGAAACAGAAACAGGAGAAAGCTGAGGACCCCTGGAAGCCAACATCCTGGTATCATTTACTTTCATTTTATCTGTAAATGCCCACACATTGCCAGAACACTAGTCTTGGTGCGTGTTTGCTTGCTTTTTTTTTAAAGTGTTCTAATTCAGCAAGTGGTTAATGAGGAGCTGCTAGGTTACATCATGAGCTGGTAACTGGCTTTATGCTCCTTCTCTTTCAAAAAATACCAGATGAGAAACTGGCCTGGTGGCCGTGGAAAGTGAATGCAGTTGGCCCATGCATGGCTTTATTTTGAGTCCTGTTATAGATGGCTAATCATTAGGCAGGCTTGCATTCTGGTTTCAGTTTGTCTTCATTCTTCAACCTCTATGTTGGTCTTCTTATCTTTCTTGATATCTTTGTCATGTCTCCAAAGCAGGGAAATTGCATCTCATTTGGGGGTGACACCCGTGAAGTGGCACGGACAGGAAACTGTGGCATCCCACTGTGACTTGGAGAACACCCCCTACAGCCTTGAGAATTGCTCTCTGTGCCAAGCCTTTCTGATGTTACTTCCTACACAGGGAAAGCTCTTCTCTACAGACCCATGGAGGGGAGGAAGGGAAGACTACCCTTCTCTTGTGAAACTGTAAGGGAATATTTTCTTTAGGACCATAAGACAAAAATCTTTTTTTTTTTTTTAAGATTTTATTTATTTATTTGTCAGAGAGAGACAGGAGAGAGAGCACAAGCATGGGGAGCAGCAGACAGAGGGAGAAGCAGACTCCCTGCCGAGTAGGAAGCCCGATGTGAGACTCGATCTCAGGACTCCAAGATCATGACCTGAGCCGAAGGCAAACACTCAACCGACTGAGCCATGCAGATGCACCCTCCTCCCATCCCATAAGACAAAAATCTATTGACATCCTTTTGAAAACAGAAACAAAGTTACCTCTTTTTGGGCTTGGCTAAAGTTTTACTAATGCAAATAGTTTTTAAAAATTGGGGCATTTTAAATTAATCACCGGATGGCAGCTATGGAACTCTGAAATAACTTGAACTTCTGCTTTCGTGAGTTAAGCCATCTTAGGAAATTAAAGTAATTCATTTCAGTTGGTTAAACTCAGTAGCGGTACTTTATTCAAGTTGACTGACTTACCTGGTTTTAAGCAAGATTTAGAGAACAGGGGTTCAGAGGATAGGGCTGATATCAATGGCAATGGGGAGCAATGGGGATCTGACAGTTCTTTGCTGCTATCCTAGAGACATCCATCTCCAGCTTTAGAATCGCCATCAGACGACCAGAAAGGAAATCATGATGGGAAGTAAGAGCAGTGGCAGTCGAATAGCTTGTTATTTTAGCAAAAACTCCAATTAAGCTTAACTATTTGACAGTTTAGTGTTGCCAGACAATTGAGTAAAGCTTTGAATCCACTGGGAATCCTCTTGGCTAGTTGATATCTATACGCTCGTCCTTGACTTTTAAAATGGAAAAGTGCAGCTAATTTTATTTCATTTTTCACTTATTAGGTCAACAGAAACCCACGTTAGTTATGTTCCCCATACCTTAGCTCAGTTTCTTAATAATAGCAAATACTTATAGAGCACCTATCACATGCCAGCATCTTTCTAGGTCCTATTATTCATAATTCAAGCATATAAAAGGCATGCAGTCTCTCCAGGTAGACACTCTCAGGCCGGCTTCACCCATGAGGAAATGGAGGTTGATAGAGGTTAAACAAGGAGCCCAGGTCCCACATGTGTAGCATGTAGCAAAGGTGGGGCGTAATTCTGTGGGTCACTGAGCTGTGTGCTCTTCCACAGCCCCTTGCTGCCTTCATGTGGTCCGGCCAACTGAAATGACCCAACCATCCTGTATTCCCTAGAGGGCTTAGCAGCCAAAGGGCCCCTGCCTGGCTTTGGTCATTTGTGGAGGCCTACAGAAGAAAGAAAATGAGTTTCTATGGCTCTTGCTAGGAACCCACACAGGCTCCTAACATCTGTGCCCGATCACCCAGCCCTTGACCGTGGCTTCCCACAGTCTCTCTGGGGTGAATGCTTTGGCAGCCGTGGGAGCCGGTGAACTGTGCCTCAGCTCCCTCTTCTCCTGATCAGACTTCACACAGAGACAGTAGAGGAAGAAAACAGACAGAAGAACACACACAACGCACATGGGTTCAAAATGCAACACAATTGGTTTCATCCAAAAAAGGTTTTTTCTCTTTTGAAAACAAGAAAAACACGCTTCACTGACGGGAGATGGGAGGACTTGTGGAGTGTGGGGATAAGGTCTTGGAAAGGGGAATGGAAAAGTCACTTTGGAAGACCTGACATTGCCTTGCTTGAAAGAGAAGATTGGACTGAGGGTGATTTTTTAGCATCTTTCAATCTCGCAAACTCTTAGGAGATACTGTGGGGAAAGGGGGAAGGTATAAATAAATCAGCTCCCCAAAGTGGATTCTTCATTTATCCAGTAGATGTTTATTGAGCACGTAGTGTTGAAGGCTGAAGGCAGACCCTGTTCTGGGGTTTAGCGCTGTGGCAGGGAACACAGCAGATCAAGTACCTGACCCCATAAAGCTTACATTCTAGCAGCATGGTCCGTGGTGAACAATAGGCACAGAGGTAATTTCAGCGAATAAGAGGTGCTTTTACAACATGAAGGTAGATGATGGCACAGGTGAGGTGGGCGGGGCAGCCCCACCCCCACCCCCAGAAGTGACCTCGGAGCAGGGACTTGAAGGATGGGAAAGAGTCAGCCTTGAAAAGATCTCGGGGAAGAGTTCTAAGCAGAGAGAGCAAGAAAGACCCTGAGGTAGGGAGAGGCTTAAGGAGCGGAAGGGAGATGAGTGTGGCAGAGGGGTGCGCGTGTGTGAGACAAAGCAGTACAAGATGAGGTGAGAGAGCGACAGGAGCCAGCACTTCACAAGGTTGCTAGCAACCATCTTGACTGCTCTCCACCCAGGCACAGGAGAGAAAAATGGTCCAAAAATTGCTCTGGGATGTATATACTAAGAGCTATTTTACTGAAATAGAGCTGTTAACAGACAGCAGATGTACCTACTCTGCAGAACTTTTGGCAGAGGACTGAGGAATTGTGGACCAGGGTAGGGGAGCTTCAAATGGGGCCTGGCCATGCCTCCCCTCGCTGGGGAATTTTGGTGTTTGGAAGTTAGGGTTGCCTCACTGCACAACTCTGGACACACATTGTATTCTTCATGCAGGACCCCCTTCTCCCAATTGTACAGTTCAGTGGTCCTACTATGGGCTTCCTGCTTCCTCTTTCCATACCTCTTTCCTTTCCAGTATTCTCTCTTGGCCCTTCTGGTCTCAAGCATCTTTAGTCCTCAGGCTTTGTCTCCTCTCTATCAAATTCTGCACTCAGGACAGTCAGAACAACTCAGACTAGCTGGATGAAGAAGCACTACCTGAGGTGGGGAAGGAGAGATCAGTACCCTGTGGTTCTCAGGAATTAGGAAGAGTAACTCCTTGCATCTGCTTCCATTTGGAATGCGTTTCTCATGTATTCTCACTCAAGTCCCAAGGAAACTTTCCCAGGAAGAGCTAGTTACTTCTTGTGGATCAACACTTTCCTGTGTTCCTTGTGTGTTTCTGGATGATCTGTCTCCCCATAATTTGTGGACTCGTTGAGGACAGACTCCGTGTTTCATGCATCTCTTCCCAGGCCTTGGTATGATGTCAAGCTCACGGCAACTAACTGACCAAAGAGCCAGGATGGGTCATAAGAGCTGGTTAGTTTGATCATAGTAGGCTATAGTCTTCACAGGGTTAAGCTGAATTAAGACTGTTTAGAAAAACTTCCTTCCTTGAGAGTCTTGCATTCACAAGTTTTATTTCTTCAATATTGTAAATATTGCTGCCTGGATTTTTACCAATTTAAGACAAATTTGTTGACAAATTTCAACAGGATTGAGTCCCTTCATTTATACACATTTATGGTGTCACTGCTTTGTGCTACATCTTGTCTCATCACCCATACCAAAATACTAAGGAGTTTACCAAGAACTGCGTTTCTTCTATATAATGAATAAAGGACCCCAACTCAAGATAATCCTACTTTGTTTTTTGAAGTTTTATCTATTTAAGTAATCTCTACACCCAACATGGGGTTTGAACTCACAATCCTGAGATCAAGAGTCACATGCTCTTCTGACTGAGCCAGCCAGGTGCCCCCTGATAATCCTACTTTTAGTAATCCATCTAAAAGAAAAATGGACGCATGCCTGACTGGCTTAGTCAGTTGCGTGGCTGCCTCAGGTCATGATCCCAGGGTCCAGGGACAGAGCCCCATTTGGCCTCTCTGCTTGGCAGGGAGTCTGCTGCTTCCTCTCCTCTGCGTGCATTTGTGCACCTCCCCCCAACCCTCTTTCTCTGTCAAAAAAGTGAAATAAAATCTTAAAAAAAGAAGAGTTTAAAAAGTGAATATTGAAAAGAAAAATAAAGACATCTGCAGTTAGGTTTAAGTACAAAAATATTGATTATAGTAATGATCATTAAAAAACTATACAATAATAGGAAGAGAATCAAATTATTTCATTAATATAAGGATTATTACATAACCATTTAAAATTATATTTCAAAAAGCTTTACTGACATAAGAAAATGTTTGCGTTACTTTGCTAAATGAAAAAAGCCAGGTGCACAATTTGTTGCAATATGATCTTTAAAAAAAACCCATAGATTAAAGTCTAGAAGAAAATTTACTAAAAGTACTGATAGTGGCAGTTCTTCTAGGTGATAATGATTGGTCTTTCCTTTCTGTATATTTATATTTTCTAAACTTTTTTACTAAGTGTGTATTGCTTTTATGATGGAAAAAAACAGGTTACTGTACTGTAAAAACAGAACCACCTCCCCCTAGATGCTAAGATCACCACAGAAAGGGACGGGGACAACTTCATGGGCAAGATGAGGCCAACCATGTGTGCAGACAGGCACCAAGGCCAAGCTGGCAGTCTGAGGGTACTGGTTCCTACAAGGGATTATTGGCGGGAAGGACTACCAGGAGATGGGAGGATATAGAAAACACATTTTAGGGTAGCGCTATCTGGCCAAGGCCAAACCTCAGATAAACCAGTGACTTCTCCATGTTTGGGCAAGTAGAACAAAAGCTCTGGTCCCAGACCAGCTGCACAGTAAACAAGAGCTACCTCCCTGGGTATGTTTCCCCATAGGTGTAGTGAGCTTCTAATCTCAGTATGGTTCACTTTGCTTTGGCCATTTTTGCAGCTTAAGACTCATCGGTGTAGTTCATCACCTCCATCAATGTTCATTATCCCTTTATTACCAGGATCTGAACCTCTGACGCTTGACTAAAGTTAACAGCAGGTCTCCAACGGCAACAGAGACTCAACCCTGACCTTCATCAAGAACAATGCACCCACCTACAGCTTGGGATTCCCAGTGAACTCTCTGGAGCTTTGCTCCTGAATCTCAAGTTTGAATCTTTTACAGCTGATACCTTCCTTTCTCATTCTCCCCAGACACACTTAATAAAAGCAAAACCATTAAATTTTTGTGTGGAGTCATTTCTGACTTATCTCCTTCTCTGCTCTGTTATTTAAAATATATATATATTGCAAGTAAAAATAGAGACAGGGACATAGGGCAGAGCAGTGTTGGAAGGCTGGAAACAGCAGCCAGGACCTCTGGCTTTAAGGCTGGGGTCCACTCCACACTAAATGAGGATGAAGCACTGGTCACTTAACCTCCCCAAGCATCAGCATCTTCATCTGTTACACAGTGCCTGCCCTAACATGCTTACAGGTAGTTACAAGGAGCAGACAAGATAAAGTAGGTGAAGGGGCTTAGAAAGCCTCAGTGTTCTCTACAAATGTTATTGACCATTGAGATTAATGGTTTTGGGAGTGAGAGCATAAGCCAGAACAAGTGGGGAAAACAGCCAGCATTTGTGTGCTCTTAAGAGGACCAAGGGACTTGGGTTCCATGGGCTGAGGGACAGACTTTGTAGCAAAATCAAATCATTCCCACTGTTAAGAACAAAAGTTCTTAGTCTTTATTCATTGAGATCTGCACTCAAATCAGGTCAAGAAATTAGAAAGTGATTTCACTTAAATGATAAAGGTAATAGATAATCTGTGCTAGAGGGAGACAGGAAAAAAAGGACTCAGGAAGAAAATAGGAAAAAAACCCAAAATCTTCAGACTGATCTGAAGCTTCTTTGTACAAATGCAATTTGTTTTATGAATAGTTCTGAGACTCCTTATTCCATTCATTTATGCAACAAATATGTGTTCAACATCTCTGGTGTGCAGGGGCTGACAAGGTAGGAGAAAAGAGGGACACAGTCTTTGACCTTATGGTCCTTAAATCTAGTTGGGGAGATAAGTATTACACAAATAATTATGTTCTTACCTTGTGTTATTACAAAGAAAAAGAATAAGGTATAATGAATACATGTTCTGTTGTCAGGGCATGTCAAAGGTCTGGTGCATCACAGCCTAAAGAATTTCCCATTATAAAACCCTTCAAGAAGTTACTGTGAGATCTTAGAACCAAAAAAGGGGTGAATTTATTCTGAGCATTTAAGATTTATTCTGAGCATTTAAGCTAGGGCTCCTAAGAGAGTCCTTTGGCCACCTGATTAGAGCTATTTTCCCTCTTGTTGTTAAGCCTTAGTTTCCACATCTATAATGTGGGAGTTTCTTTGTTTTGGTCTCTTAAGGTTGCTGGGGAGATTTACAAAATTATTCATATAGGAAACCTAACTCAGTGCCCAACAAATACTAAGCACTCAATAACTGTTATATTTATATTATATATATCATAATTATTATATTAGGTATTATCTGATGGACATAAACTTGTGTAACTTGCAAGAAATTTTTCTGCTTGTTTCCTAGAAAACTTAAAGTCAAATCTATGGCCCACACGACATCAATTTATATGTCATTACAGTGTGCATGTTCCATCTCGTTCTTGGCACAAATTGTGGTCACACATTTTTTCCTTGACTGAAATAATACACGGTGTGGATGAATGGACAGATGGAGGAATGGAGAATTGGATGGATAAATGAATTAAATCTCTCTCAACTAAGTCAATAAATAGCTCTTTCAGCTAGATAAACAGTATTCAGGAGTTGGACATTCGTTCCACAATTTCACAGACTAAGGAGAACTCTGACTCATCCTAACTCATTCCTTGACTTTAGTGGATATATTGATATAAGTGGATATATTGATTCTGAGTTAGCAATGCATGGGTCTAAATGCTACAAACAACAGGATTCAAGTAAACAAGCAAACCACTAGATAGGTTTAGAAAATGTGTTACAGATCAAAATCTGTATGTGCTCCTGCCCTCTTTTGTCTGTGTCTTTCTTTCTGTAGACATAGCACAAAAGAAGCTGCCAAAATCATTGCATTATTGAGTTCAGCCAATGGCTAATTACCTTACTAGACTACTGGATAAAAATACTACCTACAGAGGAATCTGTCCTTTAAGAACTCTAGTATAGCTCTTGCCATATTGCTGTGCATCATTATTTAAGAACCATTAGGGGAAAAAAAAAAAAAGAAGAACCATTAGAACCACAAAGCAAAGAATCCTAAAACCAGGAACACATAAATTTGGTCCCATTTAACTAGACACCATACATCTTGATTAACCCAGATTGGGTTCTGATTATATCTGTTGCTTGAAACACAGTTATTCATGGGGAAGCCTTCCCCTTTTTATTTTCACAAAAGTGTCCTACTTTGACTGATAAAGTGGTCACCCTAACCCAATTCAATTGCTAATATGTGACCTTAAGCCTCAGACTGGAAGGAAAATAGAAACTTCTGCCAGAGAGAAGAAGAGAAGTAAAGAACCAAGTCAGAAGTACGTGGCTAGGCTCACTGCTTCCTACTTTCCCTGACCTGCCCTCTATGGTTAGACTCTCCAGAGGGTTGGGAAAGATTAGTAATAACCAGAGAGGCTTGTGGGAATTTCAGACCCTATACTCGCTCCTTGGGCCCCAGGGTTCCTAGTGGGATTCCAAGTCCTGGTGGGATGCTTCACAATAACCTCGTGTAGCCACCAGAGCAGGATGGCATGGTGGCCTGGAAGTTTCCTAAGCTCCTTCTCACTCACTCATACTATTTTGGGAAGAAGGAAAAAAAGAAGGAAGAGAGATCCCTGGCAAAAAGTTTATCTTTTCAACTAGAAGAGAGAGAATTAGCTTTGAATGGGAGATCCTAAGTGTTCCCTCCCCTGCCATCAGCAAGAAATAAAGAGTTTAGAGAAATATAAGGTCAGTTATTGGAAACAAAGATCTTTTTTTCTTCCATACATCCAAGCAGGAGGAACAAATACCATCCCATCTTTACTTAGAACCCCAGAGCTCAGCACAAGGCCAGGATCAGTGTAGACCTTCAACAAACACTCATCAAATGGAGATTCTAACTTCGAATGACAAAAAAATGGACAATAAAATCCTGGACTCTTTGAGTATAATCCTGCAGAAACACGGAAATGACTTTGTGAAATAATATTCATAGCTATGTTCACCATAATAGGGAGGAGAAAGGAAAACAATCAATGAATTTAGAAAATCATCTCTGTCAATTACTGAGCCTTAGACGGCACTGTGTCTCCCCATGGTATCATATTCCTAGCTGCTCTCCAATATTACAAGGATTTAGCTTGCCTTTGTGGCACTTTACATAGGCTACTCCCAGAGGCAAGCTAAGAGGACAGTCTCTATTGATCTTACTCAGACAAGGAAATCCCAATGGTCTGATCTTTACCAGTCGAACAAAGCACATTCTGAATAATTACATATCATGTATTTGTCTGTTGTGTGGTGGAAGAAAAATACTCTAGCTTTATCATTTACAATGGTGGGTGTTGGAGGAATGTGGATTCAATGACTGAGAACCTTTTTCTTTTTTTTTTTTAAATCTGGGCATTTTTGAGGATAATTCCATCCAGATTCCCTACACTAAGTATTTTCAATGACTATAGTGGTAGTCCAAAAGGATAGGTTTACAAAGAGAGCTTGTGTGAAATTTGGGAATAAACTCATTTCTTTTCTCTTCATGAACAGAAAAATATGGCCCTTAGATTAATGTGTAAATATATTGTTTCTATATCTAGAACATTATATTCTGGTAGTACTTAATATTAGTCTCGAGGGATTTATGAAACACTGTGATTATTGCTTTTCATAACATGTTTCTACCGACAACATTTTTTCTTTCTTTCTTTTTTTTTTTTTTTTTAGTCAAAATGCAATCTGCTTTCCCAAACACTTTTCTAACTAGTATAAAAAATAAAGTTGAAAATCCCTGGGGAGTCTTTGCCCTTTTCTCTTAATAGTGCCTTGCCAAGCAGCCATTCTTTTACAGATGTGGAGAGGAACTGTTCTGGAAATATTTTTAAGTTTAATTTGGCTCATTTTGGAGACAGTACTTTGGAAAATTGGCTATATACCTTTGTTGCCCTTCTGTAAAAAATGCGGATTCTGCTGGATGGCTGGGGCCCTGGTGTAGAGAATCATTAGTCAGGGGGAAAATGGGCTCTAACTGCTAGAGAAAGAGCATGGAAATCTGGACTCAGACCCTCCTGGTAGCTTTTCTGTGGATTAAATGAATGAACTTGGACATCAGAGGGTCAAAGCAGCCTCATTTCAGTGCCAAGATGCATCCGTTAGCTGAGGTACCCCTTAACTTAGATTTTACTGCCTCCCTATAAAAATAGAAAAAAGAGACAATCAAAACCCAATTGACTCATTAAGTACATTTCCAGTGTTGAAGACCAGTCTGATCATGGAACATCAGATGCAGAACTGCTGATGAAATGCAACTTGCAGCTGGTCCACCCAGGATTTATGTGGTCTGCACATACATAGGCATAAAGCAGAACTAACATCTAAAAAGTAGCCAATATCTGTAATGGCGAAGAAGAGTTAGCATTGAAGGACACCTTCTGAATACTGTTAGTTTCTGTTCTATTTCAGCTTTAGATTATCTGTTTATTCACAGCAAGTCCTTTAGTTTGACTCAAGATGTTTACAGAAAAGCAGTGTTTGAGTCAGAGGTCCTCTGCATCCAGACCTGGGGACTGGGCCACCTACAAACAAGAATTATATAAGCCTCTTGGGAAGGAGCTTTCCCTACTAGGAAACCTGAAAGATCCATTATTTCCTTCTGGACAGCCATTCCTGGAGAATTTATTGAGTACCCTTGGGTATCACTGTGTCAGATTCTAGGGGTATAGAAGCAAGGATCCCACCAAGTAGACAAGAATCCATCTGTGACATTGGCAGCACACAACAGAGCTAAGGAGGTGGTGGGATGGGAGCAGAGAAGTGGGAGGGGACCTCTGCTTGGCGCTGTTTGAAAGAAGTTTCCCAGGAAGGAAGAATCTGAGCTAAGATGGAGTTCAGCAGGCAAAGAAGTGGGGGAAGGTGGACTGAACAGAGGAACCAGTTTGAGCAGAGGGACGCACATAAATAAGAAAGTACGTGGTGTGGTTAACAGATGAACAGTGCATTAAAGTAGAACCGGGAACCCTGAAACGTCTAGAAAGGTTGACTGGGACTAGGGTGAGAAGGGCTTGAAGGCCATGTTTAATTAATATGAGATGTAAACTGTGGGTGACATGAAGCTATTAGTATTTAAGCAAGGATAAAATATCATCCAATTTGCATTTCAGAAAGATACTGACAGCAGTGTGGAGGATGGATTGGAGAAGGCAGCATGGAGGTAGGGAGATCAGTTAGGAGATGATTTTAGTAGTCTGAAGAACAAAGCATCAGAGTCTAAACTAGAGCAGCTGCCTTCGATTGACAAGAAGTCTGTAAGGGACCTGGGGTACAGCACCTGTCATCTCTGCAGACTGTAGAGCCCTACAGGCTCACAAAACCATTGCCTGCGTGTTCAGTGAATGAGGGGAGCCAACTCAGGAAACATCCTCACAAAGTCAGAGCATTCTTTAGTATTACCTTCAAACCTTTGGAATCTTTTCTCCTCCTTCCTATCATTGATAGATAACTTTTTTTTCCTCCCTGAGGGGCAGTGAAAACAAATGAAAAGCTCACATTTGGGAATCATGAGAATAATTACTTATGGATTCATCTTGACTGTCAAGTGCTTAGAACCGAGGCCATTCCAAAGCTCCACCCTGCCCGCCCCTCAGCCCCCTTAATCATGGAAGTGCTGCCTCTGTGAGGTAGAGAGAATAACTACCAATGCTGATAACTGGACTGGATGTTGGAGGGCCAAGGCCCGAAGGAAGAGTTATGGATGAGGTGGTGATATGGTATTGCTTCTGAAGTGGATGATTGCAGGCTGTTTTACAACTGACTAATTTTTATTTTTCTGCTCCTTCTGATGGAAAATTTTTCCAGTGGTAAGACCTGCCCTCCTCTTAAATTTTACTTTGTGGTCTGCCTTTTCTAGACAGATTGTTATGCATCAAAAATGGCTTCCAGCACCATTGGAAAGGTTGTGTTCAGTACTTCACGCAGTGAGCATTTCCATCTCTAGCCAAGTTGGGCATCTCTTTAGGAGTGGTCATGGTCTCCCAGGCTGTGTTTGCAGGACTCAAGACACACAGACCTTCCTCTGGGTGACTTTACCATGGCCTGTCATTACCAGCTGCTTGCAGTATAATTTAAGTTTTCCTGTGAGAACCCCCTGAAGACAACAACCGAACCTTAGAGTTCTCAGCCTGTAATAGGGCTTCAGCACATGTTTGGTGAGAGAACTCTTGTGTGGGCTCCCTGAAAATCTACAAGATGGCTCAGGTTCTTCTGTCACACATGCCCCAGCCTATCCCACCACTTCCTTACCACACCACCATCTGTGTCCCAGCATGAAAGCAGGATTACTTCTGCAAGAACTTTTCCCACAGTTTTTGTGGGTGGCCATCCCATACGGTGCACCTAATGTGACTGAAACACCAGACAGACTGTAGGATCCTTGCAAATAAGCAGCCTCTGGGGGCTTCTTCTATTTATTAGCAAGAAGGGGAAAATGCAGGCTGCTGGTGCACCTTTGACACCCAGAAAAATAATCATGGAAAACACGAGTGTAAGCTAAATAAAAAACTGGTTACCCAGATGTTCTCCCAGATGCCTACAGAGTGGATGTGTATGGGGGAGGGGAGCACTGAAGAAAGAAGGCAGGGTGGGCTGGAGACTGATGTAGAGAAAAAGGAGCTCAGAATGTGTGTCTGGGTCCTGGCCAGTGTGACTGTGCAATCGTAAAATATATCAGCCCATCTCTGGTGCTATGGGATGGCCATCTCCAAAATGGATGTATGTGTCCCACAAGATGGCCTATTGCCATGTGGGAAGAAAAATTAGAAGTACTTATATATGCATTTTTTTATCCTTTTAAAATATTCTACTTTTTAATATATTCTATAATTATTGAATATTAGCATAGTAGCATATGCATATATTTAAAAAATACATATTTGTTTATCAGAAGTGCCTGGTTTTCCTGATTAAGACATAATAAAAGTAGTTGGAGACATCTGCCATGGTACAAAGAAGCCATATATTAAAGGCCCTTATTTTCAAGGGCCTACATTCTAGGAGCTGTACAGACATATATACCAAAATGCACACTCAGTAGATGTTTTCCTGCAACTAAAGACACACACACAATGAGCATGGCAATGGTTCTCAAAGATCAGGACAGATGCAGGAAAAAGAATTAGAATAGAGATGAAGAACTAAAGCATCCCTCTTGAAGAGTAATAGGATGGATCTCTTTCCGAGTTGAGGTTGTTACTTGTGAGGGGATGGGATTCTTCACATGCCAGCAGAAAGACATTGTTGATGTCCCTATGAAAGGAAACTAGAAGGAAATGCAGACCTCTCCATACAGGCTTTCAGTAGCCAAGCCATCACAGTTCCCCAGAAGGTGGGGAGTACTCTTATAAACCAGAAAAGAAAGGCAATGTAAACTCTGATCCTTCCATTTCTTCACAAAGGCAGCTTGGATTCCCACGTGAACCATTCTGGAGCTCTTTCTTCAACCTCATCCAGACTACACATGAGACATTTTAGAAGTTTGCAGAGCAGAGAGATCCAAATCGGCACAGTAGGTAGCCAGGTACTAATGGTGAAGCTCTATTCACAGAGAACTTGTGCCAACCTCTAACCGTGAAATGGTATTTCCCCCATTTTTTTTTAGAGAACACAGAGTCACAGTTTCAATGACTGACATAAGATCTCTCAGCCAGTGTTAAAGTGAGAATTCCGCCAAGCCTGCCCAATTCTACCGTGTCATGCATCTCTCAAACGCTTTCTAAAATGGCGCCTACTTTCTGATTACCCGGTGTGGTTCCTGGTAGCCAGAGTCTATTACTTCTCTTGCCTCAAGCCACAGTGGCGATTCCTACTCTTCAGCACCATATTTTTACATATATACATCAATATATTCTAGTAAATACCATGAGATTAGCAGCCAGCAGTCATCCCAAATGTTTCATAAATCTACCATATGTGTTTGATTGTGTCATTACGTCGCCTGTCCTAATTAAAATGAAAGGAATCTGAATTGAAGTAACTGGATATGTGAATGCCAGAGCCACTAAAATAGGATGACCATGAACCTCAGTCTCCAGGCCCAAGGCTGCAAGTATCAACTTCTTGAGTGATTACATGTCTGCCGTCCACCCCCAATTTCAGAATAATCGCCTTTGAAAATGTCAAAAAATGAATATTCCTGTCATATCTATTCCTGGCAGATTAGGTTTACCCAGAGAACTTGGGGGCAGTAGAAATCCCAGGTTTTATTAAATTGTGTATGTGTCAGGAAGCTTTAGACCTTTCTACAATGTTCTTTTGGTCCTGTAATTGGTGGGACCTGAAGTCATGGAAGGCACTGAGGAATAAATAGAAATATCGAGAATTTTATCTGATAGCTTGATTGTGCTGTGCTGGGACTGAGCTTTTTGGAAACGAGGCCACCTCTGCGCAGACGTTGGTGAAAAATGTTTGCCGTGCTTCAGTGGGGAAGACGCGTGTAGTGGCTTCCTTTTCGATATCCCCATTTGATGTTTATATTTTGTATTTTTATTTTATAGTTTGGTGGGGTTTTTTTTCAACAAATGAAATAAAGGAGAGTTTCAAACTGCTTTTTAGAATTCTCAGTCTACATGTTAAAAGGGAATCATCTGACTTAACTCTACCTGCCTACAAATAGCAAGAATAAGGCCAGCTGTGCATGAAAAATCAACTAGAGCCAATAAACACATTAAAATGATTCGAGCTCCCTTCAGAGGAGAAAAACAGACCAGCCCCGTCCAAATGGGAATGTTCTTCAGCCTTTCAAAATCACCTAAAACATAGCCAGAGGATTTCACCAGGACCTTCTGGGTTCACTGTATTATTGAACTCTCTCATTACTAGTCATTAGCACATTGTCCCTAATCTTCAAAGCACTAATAACTCGGTTTTGTTTGACTGTCCTTTACAAGCACCAAGCTTGAGCAGGACTGAGGAGGTGTTTTCTGCACACGGTAGTACAGACTACAATAAGGTACAGAAGGAAGAAGGCTGCTTTTCTTGGGTCCTTGAACATTCGTCTCCGCCATAATGTCTCCTGCCCGCCTGCTCTCCGAGTGTCCACGCACACCCCTGGTAGTATGCATCTGTAAGTCCTCAGAGAGAGAGAGCATCCTAAAGTGAAGCACTCTGCCCCTAGGAATGTTTATCTAAAGTCTATAATCTATCGTTTCCTTTGGGGAAAAAGAAAAATAATAAAAAATTGCAACACCAACTTCCTTTTGAAAACAGTTAGTTGGAAACAATGGTTTTCACAAATTTATACTTCTGGTTTTGAGACTGCAAGTTAAACATGTCTGAAAATTTACTGATTAAGTACACAACAGGAAGAATGAGACATTTGTCATGATAAATGAAAATTGGACTCTGTCTAGAGAGTATTTGTATCTGGAAAGACCGATCACAATTCTCTGAAGATTAAAGAATGCAAGTTCATTACTTCGACATTTTGAACAAAGAAGCTGAGGGAAACTCATTTGGGGAAGTTCTACTTTATGTCTGAATGTTATATGAAGTAGAAAGGCAGAATACTAATGGTAGCTCTCGTGGCTAAGAGCCCACAGATTGCCATGTTTGGTTCCCTAAGACTATTTTGATGTTTGCAACGAGCAGCTTTCAATAACACTGGATGATTGACATGTCATTATTACGTTCATTTATATCCTAGTTTCATCCAACACTGGTTTCATCCAACACTGGAATGGGAACTCCTACTGCATTCTTTTTGGACTTGAGAACAGAATAAAACCAGTAAACAAAAATGTGCAAAAACTGGAAAATAATTGGTAGTTACAAGAATACATACAGATACTGCGCTCAGGCTCTGTGATGAGGGGTGGTGCCACAGGTGAACAGCGTTGCATAAGGCAAATAGGGCAAATTCCTCTGTGCAATTTGGTTTCAAATGCTTTTACCCCCCTCCTCTCTAGCCTCATAGGCTTGTCTTCCCTGTGTTCAGTAAAGGTCAGAAGCAAGTAAATGGTTGTGGAGGCAGTTCCTTGCTTTGCACAAATCAGCCAAAGAAACTTCTTTCTCGTCGAAGAAACTTCACCTCTCGTCTGCCCAGAATCAATATTGTACAATATCCCGAGGGCCAAAATACCTCCGCAGCTTTTTATTCCTATCTTAGCCCAGCGGCCCCCGCCACTTCTGGTCTCTACCTTTGAAAATAGACTTCACCCTTGTGGGCTCATTTTTAGAACATGGTAGAATCAACATTTGTCTCATTTGAGCTCCGTCACTACTGCTGAGCTCCACTCTAGATGATTCTAGGAGAGCGCATGAGGCTAATAAAAATGGAATGTTGATTTCCAGTTTTTTT
Organism: Spilogale gracilis; assembly: GCA_004023965.1. NCBI lineage: Eukaryota > Metazoa > Chordata > Mammalia > Carnivora > Mephitidae > Spilogale > Spilogale gracilis. Next base: position 223,993 of record PITA01000468.1, read on the forward strand.
CTCTCCCAGCATAAACCAAATCCTCCCTCCGGAAAACAGCCAATGGAGCATCTGTATAATGCTGTCCTATTTGAACCTAGAACGTTCATTGTTCTCACTTAGGGGGCAGAGTAGGTATCACTCTTGTCTCACTGATGTCTAATTAACACTCCAGAGGTTAACTGATGTTGCAGATAAGAAATGCAGGGATGGAGTCTGGCCTCCAATCAGACTCATCGACTCCTGCACTTGCGCTCTCTCCCTGTGCTAAGGCGTGGCCCTCAGCTGGTGAAGAAAAGGTATTAAAGATCAGAAAAAGCCTTTTTCTCTTTAGCCTCTTCTTCCTGGTGCTGCTGTGGTTACCACTTTCGACTTGGCAACTTAAGACAGGTTCCAATTTGTGCAGATGAATAGACTAATCACCTATCCCTTAACTCAATCAAGCTATTTCCTCTTGAACACCTGGTCTTTAACCCTCCCTAGAATGAGGGAGTGGAGGAAGAAAGAAGACCTCACCACTTACTCTGTCACACACTGGCTGTCAATATGCCCCTAATTCAGGGGGCATTTATGGAAGAAGGAACAGGAGGTCTCTGCTGTAACTTTCCAGGATGGAAAGCTTGAATCTTGCATTGAAAAAGGTTGCCCTAAAGATACACAGACAGAGATAATGGCTTGGAATAATCACTGCAGCCAAGCAAATCAGGAGGGAAGGAACTGCTGAGGTGTGCATGGTTGCTGGGGCAATGAGGAAGGGAGTAGAGGCTGGATTAGTGAGAGGAGGGTCCACAGAGGAGGTGGGACCTGGCAGGAAGGTGGGAGTTGAGCAGACACATAGGGGGCGGGGGAAAGAGGGCATCCCCGGAGAGAGGGGGAGGCCCCCAAAATGTGGAAATGGAGATGAACAGGGTGTGGGGTTGTTCCGAGGAATGGGATGTGTCTGAGGAACAAACACACCAGAGAGACCACAAGGTAATGTCTTATTAAAAATAAGTTGGAGTCGTGCTGGCAGATGAACTACTCTGAGGTAAGTAAAGGGCCTGTTGAGAGAACCATCGCTAACAGTTGCCACATCAACACTGGGGGAAGAGTTCAAAATGTGCCCTAGGGAATGTTCTATGCAAACTAAACATACACTTTCATCACCGTTCTAGTTTAAGAGTAAAGCAACGGCACAGTTTAAAGTATGTAAATTGGAAAATAAGTCATGGAAAGCCCAAGTATCACCAAGACATGCACAATCCAATATGATAGTCACTCACCACATGTGTTTAGTGACCACTCAAAATACAGCTATTCAAAGATGACAAAATCCATATCAGATTTCAAAGACTTAGTATAAGAAAATATAACATCTCCTTGAATATTTTTATATGTTTACATGTTGAAATATTTTTTTAAAAATTTTATTTATTTATTTGACAGAGAGAGAGAGGGAGAGAACAGGAGCTGGGGGGAGGGGCAGAGGCAGAAGGAGAAACAGGTTCCCTGCTGAGCAAGGAGCCCAATGTGGGACTCCATCTCAGGGGTCATGACCTAAGCCAAAGACAGATGCGTAACAAACTGAGCCACCAGGGCATCCCAATATGTTGACGTTTTTTGATAGATTAGGTTAAATAAAATATTTTATTAAAATTTTAAAAATAAATAGTAAGTTCAGCCTCATCCATCCAGATTGGGTGTCATCTCCTACAAAGCAATCTCTGTGGAAATCTTAACACCAGTTATCATAATTCTGCCTAGTGCAAGTTAGTCTTAGGATTCCTCTTTAGGGGAGACCCTCCCACTCCCTTCCATGTCCTTCCAACCCTGACATAACTTTCTGATTACTCCCAATAGTGCCCTATTTTTTAAAATAGCCAGATGAAATGAATGAGAACAAAATCTGTTTTTCCTATTCCTTACTATCCCTTTCTTCTACATCATATGCTCTAATCACTTATTGAGTGTTTGTTAGGTACTAAATATTGTTTTATGGACTTTACAGGTGACATCTCATTTAATTAAGCTGTCTTATGAGGCAGAAAACAGCATTATCCCTCTTTTACTGAAGTGGTAACAGAAGCTTAGAAGGTTAATTTGCCCAAGTGACCCCCTTTACCAGTGCCCCCTGTTGCCTTTCCATTTGGCCCACTTTTCTCTCTGCTCCTGCTTTTCCCTCTCCCTGGAATCACCATTCCTCCTTTTCTTTACTGCTAAATTTCTGCTCTTCCTCTAGAGCCCAGACTAAAATATACACAACCTACTAACCAAGTCCTCTGGGCAGAATCAGGTCCTGTCTGTCCTCTCTATGTAGAAAACTTCCTTTCTCTCTCTGTCACGTTACCTGCCTTTCACTGTAATTTTTCTGCCTAGATGCTCATCTCCTCGGTAGACTGAGACTTCTGTTATTCAGCTCTGTATTCATAGTTCCTTGTGTGGGATGTTCTGGTGCCAGCGAAACTTAAGAATACTTTTTGAATAATTGGGTGTCGATCAAGCCTGACCCCAAAGGTGATGCTAACAAAGAGTTTCTTGACAGTCTTTTTGGAATAAGTAGGTGAACCATCATGAGTGATTATTTTGAAAGACATCATTTGGGTGCACAGGTTCTCATTTGCTTTTTTTATTTGAGAAAGACTGAAACCAAATGACTGTGTAGGGAGAGTAGACTAAGTCATTCAGAAAATCTGGTCAACTGAAGAGGAGAGAAAAGCTGGAGAGAATAAAAGCACGTGTGATTGAGGGCATCGGAAAGGGAATAGGTCAGTGTGGACGGAATTTCTGAACAAGGATCTGGGAGAAGCTGGAAACCCAGAGTAATAAGCCCAGACTTGCAGCTACTACCCTCCTGCCATCCACCTGCCCTGGGCTTCTGAGGATTAGCACTGGAAGCAAACAATAAGCTACACCCCACCCCGCTTTGGACACCCTTTCCAGGCTGTGGGACAAGCCAGGAGGCCTAGAGGGACACACGTGTTTGGTAGACTCTCTTACTTTAATTTGGGACCCTGAAGAGCCAAACCCCAGAAGGAAAAGTGAACTGGAAGCAGACAGGTCCTTGAAGAGACAGCAGCCCAGCTTGGAGTCCTCCCAAACCCTGAAACTAGATTAATAGGATTCGGCACTTTCCTAATACCTGGGAAGTATAGGCAAACTCCACGCCTAGGTGGCTTCATTAGTGAGTTCCACCAAATATTGCAGGATTTGAGAATACCCATCACACATAAACTTCCAGAAAGCAGAAAAAGAGAACATTCCTAGTTGGTCCTCTGAGACCAACACAACCTTGATATTGGTACTGGACAAAGACATTATAAGAAAGGAAATTATTGGTGAGTCTCATCATGAACATGGATGCCATGATCCTAAGCAAAGTATTAGCAAATAAAGTCCAGCAAAATATGGAAAGGATATATGATCCTATTATCCATGACCCAGTTGAATTTGTATCAGGGGTGTAAGAATGGTTTAACATTTGATGATAAAAGAGCAAAATCCTAGGATCATTCCAAGTAGGCCCACCAAAAGTATTTTCTTATATTATCATCCATATAGGATTAAGAAAAAAAAACTTAGAAAACTGGGAATAGAAGGGAACTTCCCTAATCTAATACAGGGCATCTAAAAAATTCTATAGCAAGTATTATACCTATTGTTGAAATATTGAAAGCTTTACCTTGGAGATTGGGAATAAGGAAATGATTCTCATTATTATGACTATATTCAGTATCATTTTGACAAAATCATACAGTAAGGCTAGCAATAAAAGGTATAAGGATCAGAAATGAAAGAGTGAATGAAACCATGAGCCCAGAGATAGAAAAATGCCTTTCTAAAACAAAAGACCACTGAAATCAATTTAGTTTGAAACAGCCCTTTTACAATGGGATTCAAAATCTAAGTAGAATTTTTGAAAAATTGTTTTGAGGGATAATTAATCAAATACTTAACCAAATACATGCCTGTTGTGTACATGTCAGATACTGCTCTCGGCCCTGAGGATACAATGGGTGAGGCAAAGGCCTTTTCATTTGGTTGAAGAGACAGATGATAAGCAAGTAATCAGATAAATACACCATATCATTTCATATGACAACACAGTGCAGGGGGCTATGACTAGGGCAGTGGCTAGAGAGAGAGATCACTTTACACTGGCAGGTTGAAAGGGGGGAGTGGCAGGTAGATGGAGAGGCAGGCCCCCCACTGAGCAGGGAGACCCATGCGGCTGGATCCCAGGACTCTGGGATGGTGACATGGGCCAAAGGCAGACGCTTAACAGACTGAGCCACCCAGGTGCCCCGAGAGAGAGATCACTTTAGACTGGTGGATGGAATTTCCTCTCTGAGAGGGTGAATGTGAGCAGTGACCTGAATGTGAATTCCTGGTGAATAGCAAAAACACTCCTGTTCTTTTCTCCAAACGAAATAATTTCTTCCTTGTGAGAATGGTAGGTGCAGATTTTCATAATAAGACATCTATTGACAAGGTATTTTTATTTCTGGAGATGATAAAGATTCTCCTTTTAATGAACCATAAATTCTTGGACACCTGCAAACCAGAGAGGCTGAGGCATTCGTTAACAATAATTCTCTTCCGGGGTGCCTCAGTGGCTCAATTGTGAAGCGTCTGCCTTTAGCTCAGACCATGGTTCCAGGGTCCTGGGATTGAGCCCCACATCGAGCCCCACATCGGGTTCCCTGCTTCTCTCTCTCTCTCTCCCACTCCCCCTGCTTGTGTTCCCTCTCTCACTATCTCTCTCTGTCAAAGAAATAAAGTCTTTAAAAAAAAAATTATCTTTGTAGTGCTCTTTCTCTTTTTGCTTGTGCTGCCACCCTCCACTGGCCACTACCCACATCCAAGTCACATGCCACTTTGAGAAAGATAAATGCTGTGGGGAAGTGGGCTACCATAGCCTGGAGTAAAACTGACTTGATTGGTCAATGTCTGAGGCAGGTCTAGAATCCCTTTCCATTGGGATCATCTTTTCACTTAGGATTTTTTTGCCCCCTAGGTATTAGGAGGTACCTGGATTCTTGTTCTCTAGAGGGGAATTCCTCCTCCAGAATCTTGCAGAGAGACGTTTAACCCCGAGCTAAGCCATTTCAAAGACAGCTACTCAGGAGAGATGAATAGATGAAGCTCTTCTCTCCAATTAGAGAAGTGCTTTCAGCACTCTTAAAGCAGCACAGTTTGGTTCCAAAGTTCCTCTCTTTTCTCAGTTCTAAAATTTCTGAAATTATAAAACAAAGAAATCCTAAAACATAAAAATCAGCAGGCCAGGGGAGCAAATGAAAGTACCATTGATTACGTGTCCTGTACCATGATACAAACGTACCAAGTTCAAGTAAATCTATGCTCTTGATGTGATTATTCTTACTCTTTAGCTGAGCAAAAAGGTTCAGAGAGGTTAAGTAATTTGTCCAAAGGCGCCCCAGTGGAAAAGTATAAGACCGAGATTCTACTCTGGGCATTCTAGTTCTAGCTGATTTCCGGCAAGTTCTTCTTGTTGCTCTGCCACACTGCTGTCTTGACCTTCAGAGATTGCTGTCTCAAAATGGCTATCCCCATTTTTCCATTTATTTCTTAAGAAAAGGTAAAAATAGCCTCTTTCCAAGGCAGAGGACCTCCTCCTCTGCCCCATGAGTATCAAAGGCTGAACCACACATCTAAATTGAGGGTCTGGCTGAATGGCACACCCCCGCTTTAGACATTTGCAGATTGCTCTGGTTCAAAGCTTACAACAGGGAAGTGGAGAGAAAGCATTTTCAATCACTGTAGAGAGAATCAACAAAGAAAAATGGAGTTCCTTCAATGCTAAGGGAAAGAGTTCAAATACCTTTTTTTTTCCTTTGAGTCCAAACTAATCAAATATCCCTTTAGTATAAAAACTTTTCATTTTATAGACACGTTGCTCTGAAAGAGTCAGAAGCATGCTGCCTTTCAAAATCTGTACTTTTTTTTAAGTCAAGAAATGCTTAGACTCCTAAAAATTAGCCTCTTCTCTACACAGCTGGTGCCCAGCATATCTGACTTTCCATTCCTGTGCACCTGCAAATTCTGCCAATGGACGAGCCCTCAGTCCTGCAATGGCCGGGGGCACACTGCCAGCAACAGCCTCTACCAGGGACTTCTGATCTTAACTGGAGCCGCTTTCTTGGATTTGGACAGAAAAAAACCCAAAAAACAAAACACACACACACACAAGAAAAACAAACAGAAAAAAAAAAAAAAGATCCAAGTGCCCAGTTCCCCACTGTGTCATTATTGTTATTGTCTTTGCCTATACTCTATTATGGCAAGGGGGCCAAATTTGACCCAAAGGAGATACATCTGGGTAGGGCAGGGGTCAACAAACTTTTTACTATAAACATTTTCAGCTTTGCATGTAGTCCCATGTCTCTTGCAATTCTTCAACTCTGCTACTGTAGCAGGAAAGCAGCTATAAATAACATGCACATTATGGGTGTGGCTATGTTTCCATAACACTTCCTTTGCAAAACGAAGGGTGACTGGATTTGGACCCATCCCCCCATCCCCCATAGTTTGCAAAACCCTGTTATGGGAGGTCTGGGTTACCCAGTGGTTAAGTCTCTGCCTTCAGCTCAGGTCATGATCCTGATCCCGGAGTCCAGGGATGGAGCCCAGCCTCAGGATCCCTGCTCAGCGGGAAGCCTGCTTCTCCCTCTCTCACTCCCCCTGCTTGTGTTCTCTCTCTGGCTGTGTTTCTCTCTGTCAAATAAATAAAATCTTTAAAAAAAAAAAAAAAACCAACCCTGTTATAGAATCATTATCTCCCTCAGCCCACAAATAGGTGGCTCTCCACATGTGGTCCTCAGATCAGTAAGATCAGCATTACCCAGAAAACTGGTAGGAATGGAAATTAATCAAACTTCGGCATGCATCTGGCTTGCTAAACGGAGAATGCTGGGCGCCAATCCCAGTATTTCTGATTTGGTAGGTCTGGGTTGTGGCCTGAGCATTTGCCTTTTTCACAAGTTCCCAGATGATAAGATGCCATAGGTCTGGGGCCATACTTGGAGAACCAGTGCAAGAAACAGGTGTCTTCCAAAAAAGAAAAGAAAAAGATATCTTCCTTCTCTGGGGAGGGGGCCTGTGGTCATCAGAATGCAGTGGTATCAGGAATAGAGGGGCAGAATCAGCTGGGAGATTCAGACCTGCCTGTTTTTCTAATCAGCTTCTTGCTGGGGTGAGAGTAGGACAGCCAAGGAAGCAAAAGGAGCCAAGGTCATGGCAAGGGAGGAGCTTTTGAAGCCCTTGCTGCCAGGAAGTGCTGCAGAGAGAAAAGCTGCAGGAGGGTTGAAGTGTCCCCTGTCCCTGCAGCTGTAGTGGCCCGGCTGACTGCATTTGCTTGTGTCCAGGCACAGGAGAGAAGAGGGGAACTCACAGAGCAAGGAGGGCACAGGGAGAACCCACAAAGACTTAGCTTGCCTGAACAGAGCTGCAGCACAATCAGGCCCCTGTCATTTTCTATGGTGTCTCGTCGCCTACCTTCACGTTGGAACTTACCAGACATGCAGTCGTGGGGCTGCAGGCTATCATGAAACATCTGGGGAAGGGGAGGGAATACCCCACTGGACCAGCTCTAGTCTCTCTTATCTGCCAAGGAGAGTGGGGATTCCTTCATCATTAAATGCCCCCCGATGTGAAAGGACAGACTCTTCGAAGCCTGAGGCTCGTGTGTCATGAGCTTGGATACTGAGCCCACGGCTCTTGTGAACTTGTCAAGGAATCTGCAGGCCAGCTGGTAAACAGATACTGGAAGTGGTGAGACCTGGCCCACAGGATGGGAGACGAGTAGCATGCTCTTGGGCTTCTGCCAGGAAGAATGTGAATGGGCAAAACTGTTTTCATGGCCACTTGCTCAAATGTGGATTAGGTAACCACCCTTGCACCACTGGGATGTTGGCTAGGAAGGCCAACAGTAGAGCTGTCCAAAGAACAGCCTGAAGAGAAGCAGCTCAAAGTTACAAAGCGTTGGGACAGACGGTGCTGGAAAATCAATAGGATGTCTACAGCTTCCCATCCAAACCAGATCAGATCTCTGAGTCCACCTCCGCTCCCGGTTCCTATTAAAGTCCTGGTTCAAATCTCCTCTCAGAACAAAAACTCCAGATAAGAGGTTGTCCCTGCCATGCTCTTTGCCGGCTCCCAGAGTTCCAGCACCAGTCACCATGCCTGTGTTCCAGTCAGCAGTTACCAGGTGACAGGGGCATCTCTTTGAGCTTCATGCCCAAATTGACAGACTCTTTCCAGGCACGGATGGCAGAGAGCAACACTTTGACCATAAGTCACGTATGCCTTTTCCACAAAAACAAAACTCGGTATAAATAACACTCAAATGTTTTTAAAATTACCAGATAGAACTTGAATTTAAAGCAAGTTAAAAGAAAAATACAACAGATCTGAGGTAAATCTTCTCCACCACTTAATTTTTTCCTGACTTTATTTTTTCTTCACTAGGGAAAGTCTCTTTTTTTCCACTTATAATGCTTTGGATTTTTTTTTTTTAAGTCCATATCTTACAGATATCACCAAGATCTCATTCCTCCTCATCTCAACCCTACTCATTCACTCCCTCTTTCAGAGTTCAGAGGTGCTTGGTGTCCAACCACTAATTCACCCTACTGGCTTCCAAATGTCCCCAGCTTCTTAAATATATATTAATAGTGAACATCTAGAATTTTCTTCCTAAACTGCTGAATCCACATCTATCTAGTAATATCCCTTTTAATTTTAAGACATATGAAAAATGAGAATTAATCTTAAAAAGTCACTGTAATTTAAAAAAAATCACTGTAATGTAAAACTAGGAAGATGGTTAAGGGTCTCATAGTACAACTATATGATGGCATATGTGGCCATCAAAAATGCTTTAAAATAATAAGTAATGTAGGAACAGCACACAATGGATCAAAAGGCAGGAGTCTGTGTTTTTAGTTGAAGACATGGAGCCATCTTGAACCTCCTGTATCACTCTCCCTTGCTCCTGGTCTCCATGCCATCCCTGGCCTCCCTGGTTTCTAACCTCCAGGCTTGCCTCTCATTCTAGCTTTGTGCTTACCCGTGGAATTCCATCACCACATTCAGCTCCCCCAGATTCATCCCCTGGTGTTTCCTGTCCTGGGCTGCTTCAGTCCCCACCCAGGTCCATGGGCTCCAGACCCCTGGGACCTTAGCCTTGCACCAATCAGCCACCCGCACAACCCCCTGACCACGTTTGCCCTGGCCCTGTCAGCCTCTTAGCACACAAGATTACGTAGAACCTTCCACTTTTTTTTTTGAGAGAGTGCAGGAGAGCGGAGTGAGGGGCAAAAGGAGAGGGAGAGAGAGAATCTTGAGCAGGCTCCATGTTCAGTGTGGTGCCTAACTTGGGCTCAGTCTCATGACCCTGAGATCATGACCTGAGCTAAAATCAAGAGTCAGATGCTTAATGGACCGAGCCACCCAGGTGCCCCAAACCTTTCACTTACAAGAAAAAGAATTTATAGTTCTCTGAAGATTATAGAGCAGCCTGTTGGCTGTCTTCAAAAAACAAACAAAAAAAAAAGCCAGGCTCAGATTCTCCAAGGTCAGCAAAGGATAGAGAGTTGACATGGAAGAGAAGCTGGGTTTTGCAGCCATGAATCTCATTCTCCAAGATTCATTTCTCCTTTGGGATGTCTTTCATTTGCTCTAAGAATGGTGGTGGCTGCCTTTCACTGGTAGGAAGCATTAGAAAATCTGGGCTCAGGGGCGCCTGGGTGGCTCAGTTGGTTAAGCGACTGCCTTCGGCTCAGGTCATGATCCCGGAGACTCGGGATCGAGTCCCACATTGGGCTCCCTGCTCGGCAGGAAGCCTGCTTCTCCTTCTCTCATTCCCCCTGCTTGTGTTCCCCCTCTGGCTGTGTTTCTCTCTGTCAAATAAATAAAATATTTAAAAAAAAAAAGAAAGAAAAGAACTTTCTTTAAAAAAAAAAAAAGAAGATCTGGGCTCAGTTTGGTAAAGGAGTTGACAGGTGTCCTCACAGAAGTTAGATAACTTTAACTAATGCTCTCCTTCTAATGAGTAAATTGGGTCTGAGTTCACAGAGTTGATTTCGACAGTGATAGCTGAATCATTTGAAGCCAGAACTGGAAAGTTTAGAGGTGGCAGAAAGGGCCCGCTCATCTTTTCAGGTCCTTTCTTAGAGGCCTAAAGAGGTGATTAAATCTTCCATGATTTTACAACTGGAAAAACTATTTTAAAAAAGTTAAATTCAATCTGTAGAATAAAACAAATAATAAAATAGGAAGTACTTATTTTAATTTATAGATATATTTAATTTGCTGGTCGTTATCGGGAAATCATTGTTTATGAGAATGAATACACTTCTGAAAGATTCTAAAATTCCTAAAAGTTTTAAGCATTTACTATGCTGTGTTTATTTTTTAATTATTATGTAAATTTAGCTTTATTTTCTAGTCTTACCTGAAATAATATTCTGTAAGTTTCCTTCACTATACTTTATATTTACCTTCATATCCTCTCACAGTAGGTAACTGTATCATTTCGGACTTTTTATCTAGTTCTGAAACAATTTTTAAGACATGCTCTTTTGAAAAATATGTTCAAATAATTGATTTTTTATTTAAAGCAGTATCTGTATCTTCCACTTAGTAGTCTTTCTTTTTGCTCCATTCAGCCAGATCTTCCTTTTGGCTACAGCAGAAGGCAAACTTAGTCTTCCTCTGATAAGCTCTCCTTTCTAAAGTAATAAAGATCTCAAAGACATTGGAGTCCCTTTGGTCCACATGAGTGATATGACCTCCTGGTCAGACGAGATTCCCCGGGGAGCTTCTGTCTCATGCTTCGTGTCACTGAGCTTCTTCTGGTCACACGTTTCTCAACACCTGCACCTCCCTCCAAGCACGACTTGGAAAGCCACGAAGGCAAGCTGACTGGCACCTTGGCACGGCACGGAGAGCCAAAGTCTCACAGAAATTAAAGATGTTCAGGCACGATCTACTTCCACAAATCTTACGCAACATGAAATTCATGAGGAAGCAGGGGAGGCAAAAAGCCCAGTCCAAACAACTGTAGGCTTTCTTGTTTCCTGGTCCTTCCCATAGGGTCAGTGATTGTGAACGTATAGCAGGAGGGCCAAGAATGTTAGTAGCACCTCACACTTGTTCTTACACCTTTTAGCCTCTAGATCCCCCTACAGGGAACGCTGTACGGTTGGTTAGTAGAATAAAATCTATGGGACACATCCATTCGTTTGTACAGGTTGTCCCATTCCAAGGGAGATTTCAATACAATGGAAGTTTTCTGAGAAAGACTGAATTTATTCTAGAAGAAGCAAGCATAGACCTTCTTCTACTGCGGTTGCTGTGAAGGAGGGAACATACCAAACAAGAAGCCTGTCCCAGCATTTCTCAGGCTATATTCCTTGGCACCCAGCGACCCTGCCTCCTCGGTGGGCCATCCCTGCCTCAGGAAAGGTCCTCACTTCCCTGCTTCCCTTTCTCCTCATGGCATTTAGTGTCCTGGTTTCTCGTTTCTAACTCTGTCTCCCTGGAAGTAGGTTTCCCCGATTGCCCTCTATTTCTCTTCTATGCATTGTTCCAGGAGCATGTTGTTTCTATACTGATCTCTGGTCTAGGACCCAGAACCTTTTGAGAAAGAAAGCAAGGTGATAAAGCTGGAGGCCATCTCGCCTTTCTTGTCCCTTCCTTTTCTGTTGAGCTGCAGAAAAGATGGACATTTGGGCAAACAGTTGACTTCAGAGGTATTTTCTTAAAGTTAAATATAATCCTCTTCATCACTTTCTAACACCTGTATAAGCCAGAGGTCAAGCAAATGTTGCATCAGCTGTAACCGCTCAGGATTGCCGCTGTTTTCTGACAGGCCTCTGCTTCATTCTTCGGTACCTAGTTTTTCATTACCATTTTCAGCAAAAGGTCAGTGCGATTATTTAATTGCAGAATAAGACGTGTCTAACTTGTAACCCTTTAAGCAGACTCTTCAAACAGGATACAGGCCAGTCTCCAACATTTGCTATTTTCTGAAGCAAATCAGGTCTAGGGCTCGTCTCTCTTGAAAACCAACCGCCCAAGTCCTAAACACCCTTCAAAAGACATCTTGTCTCGTCGTCAGAAGGGGAAAATTCAACGCTGCCCTGATGGTGACAGACTGTGGCATCCCTGCCAGTGTCTGGAAACCTGGATGCTGTCAAGTGGCAGAGCTGTGAGGTTTAAAACCAGCTCAGAAGCGAAAAACTCCGTTGGAAACCACCCATCTCTGCCATTGCCTATCAAGCTGGCAAAAGAATCAAGCTGAGAATATTTTTTCTTTTTGGCTGGCATATTGAAATCTGTAAACCTCTTTCTGTAGAACAGAAGCTGTTGAGGGTTTATTTTTTTCCTGACGTGAGCTAGAGCACATGGAAAGAGCTTGCAGTCTAATTTTGCCAACTATCAGAGCCGGGTGGGGTTAGGTGGTGAGAGTTTCTCTTCACAGTGACGTTGCTGGCCATGCTGGTAACCGCCTTCTCTCACTGGGTCCATCGTGTCAGTGAGATGAGAGGTGCCGTAAACGTCTCTAGGGAGCCTGTTAGGGAACTCTGCCCTCAGCCTCGCCCTGCCATGTGTCTCCTAGAAGGGCACCCACGTAAGAGTGCCTGTGTGTGAGAAACGTGAGCCCCAGCATTGGAACTGAGTGAATGCTCTTGTTCTCTCAGTCCCTGGAGGCTTCACCCTCTTCACCACCATGTGCTCCTGGCCCACCTCCTCATCTCCTCAGTATCACCAAGGCTCCTCAGTGCCCACTCCCCCGCCCGGGGCTGTTGTCTGAAACTGCCATGTATTTTGGTAGCTCTTCTGCTGTTCCCCAGTCTGAAATGCTTTTCCCCCTTTTGCTGAAATCTCCACTCTTTAACTAACCAGCTCAGGTATCACCACCTCACTGAAAATTCCCCAATTCCCTCACTCAGTATTATATAGTTCTTTCTCTAAGGTCTAATGGCTTTTCATTCTGGGATCTCCTCAAAAACTGTTTTTTTCTACTCTTTTGTAAGGTACTATGGAGGTCAATGCCTCCCTCAGTAGACTGTGCCTCTCAAGGACAGGGACCAGGTTTATTTTGTGTGTTTATATACCTAACGTCTTGCATTATTCCTACAATATTTGACAGTGACTACATGTTTTAGGAGGGAGGGAGGGAAGGGGGAGGAGGGGAGGAAGGAAGGGAAGGAGGGAGGTAGAGAGAAAGAGAGGGAGGGAAGGGGGAGGGAGGGAAGGAGGGCGAGAGGGAGGAAGGAAAGAAGCGGGGAGGGAGAGAGGGAGGGAAGAGGGAGGTTATGTCATCGTCCTCCCTAGATTTCAATCTAAGGCTGTCTTTTATTTACCTTTGAATTTATACCTCTTCCCTGACCTCGCTCAATTTAGCAATGATTTCATATAAGCACTCTAGGATTTCATTTGACCTGAAGACTGAAATCTAATTCTGGTTTTCTATGAACTAGTTGTGTTGTTTAGAAGGCTCATAGGCTCTAACTTCCTTAAATCTAACTTAAAAGGGATTCAAAATATCATTCAGGGCTTCCCAAATGAATGCTAAGTACCAAAAGGAATGCATATCCTTCCAAAAATAAATATTGGCCATGTATAGAATATATGATTCACAGACCCAACCAAGGCACTCTGAAGGAGAATGGTGGTAGTTCTCTATAATCCAAACCAGCTGAGAAACTGAAGCTGCTACACCGTGTGGCCTCGCTTTTCGGTTCTCCTTGCCCGCCGGCATGGAGAAGACGATACTCTGGAGGAAGGAGACCTCAGCTGATGGGAGGTGTCGGGAAGCAGAAAGGCATCTTGCCGCAACGTGACCACTTAGCGGCTGACGTACTTGCCCCCCATATCTGGACTCACAGGCCTAAGAAAGGAAACTGCCAGAAATGCAGAAATGTGACTCGGAGCAACCATATTCTTCCAGGCACTCATGCTCAAACCTTGGCCTCTGCCGTGCCGTGTTTCACCCCCTCCAGTTTCACTTGGGGAAGTTCTGATGCCCAGTATGATGGCGTTAGTAGGCGGGGTCTTTGCTCCTGAGGCCCACATGACCTAATTAGAGTCGTGCCCTCATGAAAGAAAGCGCAGAGAGCTCCTTGCCTCCTCCATTGAGAGAGAACACAGTATGTAGGCTGCGACTCAGGGGAGAGCCCTCCCCTGCCCAGCTGGTGCCTCGATCTTGGACTTGCAGCCTCCCGGGAAGACATAAACATCCACTGTCTACAGTCCATCCCGTCTGTGGTGTTTGGAGACAGCAGCCCGAATGCACTAAGAGGGCATCGGTCCTGATTTTTCTCTTCTCGTTCTTCCACAGCCAACCCCTGGAGAAGTAGCACCTGTCTGCTTTATCTTCGAAACACACCCAGGACCGAATCATTTCTCATGACCTCCACATTCGGGGTGTGCTCCGACTCTGGGCCCTTGCCCAGGCTCGGCCTGGTGCTCTTCCCCAGATGATGGGGGACAAACTCCCTCACATCCTGTAGCTCACGAGTCACCTTCCCGAGGGTGCCTTCCTTCCCTGATCACTGTTCAAAGAGTTTCCACACCAACAACCATCCACCTTCCTTCATTTTTATGCCCTTACCACCCCCTCACAGATGATACATTTTTCTCACCTTATTTACTTTGTTCTCCCCCAAATAAAATGTAAGTCTTAGAAGGGCAGGGATTTTTGTCAGATTTCTTTCTTTTTTCTTTTCTTTTTCTTTTTTGCCATATCCCCAGTTACAGGAACAGGGCTGGCAAGTGTACTAGTGGCCCAGTAACTATTTGTTCAATGAATGAATGGCTGGAGGGTAGCTCCCAGAACTGACAGGGGACCACCAGAACCCAGGTTAGAGGAGACTGGCAGCCTGGGTCTTCTCTGAAGTGTCAGCCATGGGACACTACATGGAATTCTTAGACGGGTTTAAACAGATGAATCGCCTGGGTGCCTGGGTGGCTCAGTGGGTTAAGCCTCTGCCTTCAGCTCAGGTCATGATCTCAGGGTCCTGGGATTGAGGCCCACATCGGGCTCTCTGCTCAGCAGGGAGCCTGCTTCCTCCTCTCTCTCTGCCTGCCTCTCTGCCTACTTGTGATCTCTCTCTCTGTCAAACAAAAAAACAAAATAAAACAAACAAAAAAAACCCCAAATGAATCAGCAAGGACCCCTAGAACTCTTCCTAGCAAGTGGCTGGCTGGAAATCCCCCAGGAAGTGTGATCCCCGTAGGCAGGGGCTCCCCTTGCTCTGGGGATTCCCAGCAAAAACAGCCTTTGACTCTGGCATGGCCTCTGCAGCTGTTTGGACTATTGGGGATATTCTATTTTCTCTCCCGGGCCTCACTCCTTCTGTCCTGGGTCTTCTACTCCTGGTTTTTGGGGAGGTTAGCTTGGCTATAATCATTCCAGGGTTGAGAGCCACTTGAGGAATGGAAAAATCTATGCCTCAGGACAATAAACATGTTCTGAGCATCAACTATCAGCTGGGCACTGTGCTGGGTTCTAGGGGCTCCAGAATGAAGCAGTTAAGGACCATGCTCTCTAGGACTTTATGTCTTCCCCTGGGCACATGAGGTGCATACACACAGAAGGGAAACAGCAAAGCAGGACCCCATGGGGCAAGGAACCCTGGGACGGGATGTCCAAAGAAGGGTTCATGGAGGAAACAGGCTTTAAACTGGCCTGAATTGTTGAGAGGAGACACGTCAACTGGAAGGAGAAGGTTTTCTGGAAAACCAAAACATCCATAGTTCAACACCCAAATTCAAGGGGTAAAATTCTGGCATGAGGGAGGTCAGGGGGTCTCCTTCCAACTGTGGGCTGGAGGCATTTGCCTTCTTCCTGTGTGAACTCTGCTCAGAATGGTGGTTCCCACTCCCACTTCTGGGATCATAGGGTGACCTCTTTGGCAGACCCAAACTTACATGATCACCACTTCTAAGCTCTGGGACATTCAGATTCTGAAGAGCCTGTAACCTTTACCTCACTCCCGAATCTGTTCTTACAACTTGGTTCCAGAAAATCGATTTTCCTCATAATCTGCTTTGTTTTTTTTCTATTTCTGCAGTATGTCCTGAAGATAAAGCCTCTTTGCATGTCCACATGTACATTAATCATCCTTATTTAGAAAGCCAACCAAACTGCTCACCAGCACCTCCCTGGAGACTCACTCATGAATATTTACACTGACAGGGTCTCTCTCCTTGCAACACAACTGCGACCAACCACTCCCACCTGAAAAAAGTTGAGGTAAGTTATAAAAATAGGAAGACACATGGATAATAAACCAGTGTTTCTCAGCACTTTCCATGAGCTTAGCTTATTCTTCTGGAATCTTTACTAGGCTTTTCTTTTCTTAAGTAATGAACCTGAAGAGCTCTTTTGCCGGGCTGACATGGCCCAAGTTTCTTTGCTTCTCTGTCTCCTACACCTTCAGGTGTTTCTACCTCTGCATGGGACCTCTTTCATCTCATGACAGGCTTTTCTTTCATTCACTGACAACTGGCCTTGTCAACTTTCGTTCCCTCTCAGTTCTGAGGGAGGCAGGAAAAAGGGGCATTGTGGGCAGAAGTGCTGAGCTCTGTGGAGGCTGCTGTGTGGCGGGTCAGGCCTCCTCCCTCACACGCAATACTGAGACTGACCACCCATCTAGACTTTTTCATGGTCTCCTCCTCAAAAGTACCCTCACCTCTTTGTTGTTTTGTCTGTGTTTTGCTGATCCAGCATTCTTCTCCACTTTTCTGCTAACAGCATTCTGGTTTTCCTCAAGAACTCTTTGACTCTCAGTTCACATGGCTTAGGGGGTACTCATCCTACCACTAAATGGGGATGGGCATGTGACCAGCCAATCAGTTCTCCTTTCCCTCTAACCAGAATCATTGGTCAGGAATGGGCATGTGAACTGATCTGGCTAATAAGAATTCATTCTGAAAATTGTATTCAAATGAGAAGAGTATTCCTCTTGAGAACTCAAATGAGAGGAGAATGCTTCCATAGGTGACAGTACCGACAGAGAAATACAGGACTCAGAAGTGCGGGGAGAGTAAGCCCTAATCCTCTTGCTCCAGCTGCTCTTAAAACTAGATCCATCCTTAAGACATTTCAGTTATTGAGCCAATTAACTTCCCTTCTTTGTTTAAGCACCTTGTTTCATCCTGCAAGCTCGTGGTTAATTTCTGTTGTTTCTGTTCTTTGCAACAAAACAAGAGTGCTACCCCTTTTGGAGGAAAATGTGTCCTTCCTTCTATCGGCCAATGTCTTTGGTTACATCTCCTCGGGTCCTTTTTCTATTTTCTCCTTTCTCACCTCCAGTGTTTTCCTCAGGTCTCACAGTCTCTTCAAACACACCTGCCACAGTTGTAGCCTCAACACCCCCGTTGCCCTTGGCTACCCCCAGGCTCTCCCTTACCTTCCCAGCCAAGATTACTGAGGGTCATCTGATCTCAGAGGCTTTCCTTCTTTGCCTTCCATTACTTTCAACCAACAGCTGTCTAGACTCTTCCTCTGCACTTCATTAAAACTCTGCTCATTAGAACCAGAGGTGACCTGCCAATAGTCCTTTTCTGTAGCTGACTCTTTGTCTTTGTCTTTTTTTTTTAAGATTTTATTTATTTATTTATTTGAGAGAGAGAACATGTAAGAGGCAGAGGGAGAGGCAGAGGCAGAAGCAGACTCACCGCTAAGCAGGGAGTCCAATTGTGGGGCTCGATCCAAAGACCCTGAGATCATGACCTAAGCTGAAGACAGACACTTAACTGACTGAGCCCAGGTGCCCCTCATCTTTGTCTTAACTCCCTGTAGGATGTTATAGTGCTGGCCTCCCCTGCCTATTTGTCCTCTTTCCCGATTACCCTCTGCAGTCTGTGACCTTTGCTTTCTTATCTCTGCTGATCCTGCCTCTTCTATTCCCCCTGCCTTTAAAGGCTGGAGTCCAGGGCCTGTCCTTAGCTCTCCCGCCCCTCTCAGCACTCTCTCCTCTGGGGTCATCTACTGATGATGTCATCTACTCCATTGCCTCTACTGCTCAGTTGCATTTGGGTATTTCCAGCTGCCTGTGGATCCCCTGCAGGCGTTATGGGGACCTCAAGCTTACAGAGCCCCACACATAGTAGGTGCTCAATAAAGAGCTGTTAAAAGAATAAATGGAAACATCCTCTAAAGGTAAGACACGAAATTCAAGGCTATTATCTGCCTAACCAGCAAAATTATTTCAAGCTCCTGTTCTCTGCACTTGGTTTCCCCACTATCTACTTTTCCTTCGAATATCAGTTCAAGTATTGCTTCTTCTGGGAAATCTTCCCTGGACAATACATACCCATACATGTACCACATTGGCAGACACAATATTTTCTTTTGTCTCTGGGCTCCCAAGACATTTATTTTATTTTATTTTATTTTATTTTATTTTATTTTATTTTATTTTATTTTATTTTATATTATTTTATTTTTTATTTTATTTTATTTTTGGAGAGAGAGAGAGAGAGAGAGAGGGAGAAAGGAGGGTTGGGGAGTGGAGAGGGGGAGAGAGACCATTACGCAGGCTCCACACCCAGCATGCAGTCTAACACAGGGCTTGATCTCATGACCTTGAGATTGTGACCCGAGCGCAAATCAAGAGTCAGACACTTAACTGACTGAGCCATCCAGCTGCCCCATCCCACAACATTTTATAGTTCCTTTTAAAAAGAATATAACATTTGTTATATAATATATAACATATATAATAATATAATTATATATTATATATAACAACATAAAAATGTTATAGTCTTTTGATTACATTTCTATTTGTGTCAAGAGACAATGAGCAGGTTCTGGTCTTGTCTCTGCCCCTCACCAGCCACGTAGGTGATGCTAGAGTCATGTGACTCCCAGGGCATCAATTTCCTCACCTAAAAAGTGGCTGGGAATGAGAAGCTGCATATGGATGAGCTTTGTAAGCTCTGCAAAAGAAAGGGGTGGGACCTTCTGCAAGGAATGGGGGTCAAGGAACTGCATTTTCTGCCCTGCTCTGCCCCTCAACAGCCCTACAAACTAGAGTAGAAATTCAAGTTATTGAATGTGGAAGATAATGCACGTGAAATTGCTTTGTGAACTGTGAGGGTCTTAATGCCAGACATTGCTATCTTAGTACTATTTTGCCTTATCTGATGGACTCTGAACACAAAAGTATGTTAAACCATATCAGCACGACCATCCACAAAGGGAGAAGGGAGATTTGCATACTGAATATAATCCTTGCATATTTATATCACAGGAACGATATTGGTCTGACATTTTTAACTCATGTTCCTCTCACAGGAGCTCGCTTTTATTGAGCACTTACTCTGAACATCAAGCTAGGTACTTAGCCTACATTAAAAAAAAAAAAAACTAACCTTTATAAAACTGAGAAGTAGTTAATACTCCCACTTGGCACATAAGGAAAGTGAGGCTTAGCATATCTGAGTAACTGCCATGAAGGGCCGAGCAGGGCATGGGAGCCACATCCGTCTCTGTGGGACCAAAGCCTGGGCCATTCACCACACAGTCCACTGCCTATGTCTAGTGAGAAGGGCAAAGGCCCACTTGCACCCCACAATCAGTGACGCTGACAGTTTGCCTCTAAATTTTCTTCCCACTTGACCTCAGAGGCCGCTATTTCTGCTGCAGTTTCTCCCACAGCAGCCTTTTGGGCTGGAACTATCTCGTGCTAGGAATTAAACTTCAATATTAGTGTGTCTTCTAAAAATTGAGGCTTGACAAATAAACATTGCTATACACAAACTGTCATGAACAAATCAAGTTTCCCAAGGGACATAAAATGTTCTCAGAGTGTGGTTCTAACTCTCAAGAATGCTCAGGAATTTGTGGCCAAAATTAGTGAGGGGAGGAGGCCAAGTGAGTCTTTGCTCCCATCCAATCTCTTGGTCCTCTTCCTACTTGAGGGCAGCAAATTCGCAACAGAGTCACACAATCAAAGAGTTCAAGAACAGGACATTTCTTAGAGATAAATTCATCCTACCACCTCATTTTTTGAGAAAACTGAGGCCCAGAGAGTTTAAATGAATTTCCTAAGGCCACACAGCTGGCAAGCACTATTGGGTGGGTGACATTTAAGAGCTAATCCATCTCATATTTGCCACAACTCTATAAGATAGGTTCTGTGATCACCCCCATTTTACAGGTGAAGAAACTGAGGTATTGAGAGGTTGTGTGGCTTGCCCAGTGAAGGCACAGCCAAAAGTCTATCCCAGGCCATTTATCTCCTCTTGACTCTTTCCTTCTTCTGGTTCTTGAACAGCCCCCTCCATATTCACTTGAGACACACAGAGCCAGGGAGCCCATCTCTCCTCTGGTCGGTACAGATTGGACAGAAGGCTTTAAGCCCTCCTCCTAGGATCAATACCTGAGGCAAATTACCTTCTTTTTTTATTTTGCTCATCCAGGCCTACCACAGGGGGGCCAAGAAAGGCCATAGGGTTCAGGGCCACTGAGCACAAAAGGTCATATTTAGACTTCTGATGTTTCTCTTACAGTCTGAGAAAGAAAAGGTGGACAGAAATTATCTTCATTACAAACATGTTCATATCCTAACAACATAGCTTTTTTTTTTCAAAGATTTCATTTATTTATTTGACAGAGAGAGAGATCACAAGCATTTGTGCTAATAGGCACGCAACCCAGAGGCCCTTAGTAAAGTCTCGCCATGTGCCTGGCAGGTGGTAAGATCTCATGCCTGCCCTCCAGTAGCTGATGCCTTGGAAGACAGGTAAGGCAGGAGAGAAAACTGAGAGAAGAGGTTCATTAAGTCATGATCTGAGGTCCTTGTGGGCAGGAACAGGCATTCACAAACTGTACTTTAGTGTTCTCAGCCTTGACACTCCCCAACTCCAAGGAACCTGCATTCCAGTTATACCAAATCTCTAATTTCTCCCTATAGCATGGTGCTATTTCTTTTGTGTTGAGTGTCCTGGATTAGAGAGTCCCTGCTCTTGGAGGGTCTTCTTCCACCTGAAAACTCCTACTCATCCGTTTAAACCCAGCTCAAAACCTCCTTCCTACTTTAACTCACACTGTTTGCCTTATGCCTGGAGTTGTTCTGAGACCCACACTCATGTTAATTTAGTGGTTTTCAACGTGTAGCATTCTGTGCCAGCATTGGCATCACCAGGGAGCTTGCCAGAAAGGCAACTTCTAGTGGCTCACCCCTAGACTGGCTGGATCAGAAACAGATTCACAGCCATCTGTGTCATCACAAGCCCTTGCGGTGATTCTGATGCACACTCACATGTGAGAACCACTAGCTTAGCTCACTTCATCCTCACAACAGTTCTATGAGATAAATGTTTTAATCCTCACTTTACAGCTGAGTCCACTGAGGCACAGAGAGGTTAAATAACTTACCCAGGGCCATACTCTTAACCACCCAATATCCTATTACTCTGTGTGTTAGTCTGTCTGAATTTTTTCCTCTAGGGAGAAATTCCTCTCTCCTCTAAATTGCCCTCCTTTCTGTGTTCCCCAGGATGCTGTATCCAATCTGTAACCTCTCTTTTCACATTCTATTACTGTAATAAATAACTGTAAGTGTGGTTTGCTAGAGACCAGTGAGGTCCTCCAGGACAGGGATGCTGCAAGTAATTCATCTTAAACCTTGCGCCTCACCTGGCATAGATGTCGATGAACATTTGTTTAATGAAGGGAAAAATGAAACAATCACAAGGTCTTAGCAACACTTTGGGGCAATAAAATCAGTTTGAAGCCACTCTGAGTATTTTCTAAGGAGCAAAGATTTATAGATTCACTATCCTTATTTCATTGCTCCCTGGTTGTCAAGGATAGTTTTTGTGGGGAAAATTGGCTTGGCCTCTGTTCATGTTGCGTGCAGAGCCAGAATGACCATTATAACTCATTTCAACACCTACTGGCTACATTGAGTATTTATTATATGCAAAATACTGTGAAAACTGAAAAGATTTAATTGGTTCTTACTAAAATTGATTCACACTGGAATTAATTTAAGCTCCAATCCCCTGGTTTCTTTATCACACGGGAAACATCTATCCAGAGTTCTGCCCCCTGACCCCTTTTCAAATTGTATTTTTTAAAGGATTTTATTTATTTGATAGAGAGTGAGCAAGCAAGCGTGCACAAGTAGGGGGAGCAGCAGGCAGAGGGACAAGCAGGAAGCCAGACATGGGGCTTGATCCCAGGACCTGAGATTATAACCTGAGCTGAAGGCAGATGCTTAACCAACTGAGCCACCCAGGCGCCCCTCAAATTGTAACCCCTGAAAGTTTTGTAGATCCTAGTCTGACGTATCTACTTTTCTCTAAATAGATTCACGTCTCAGGAAGAGAAGTCACAGTACCAGCATGCAACACAATCTCCAGAGGAAGGAACGATGTCCTGGCCTGCTCGGGGCATTTGAATAGAAAAATAGCTGGGGGATAAGGAGCCAATGTTTGTTGGACTTCACATGTGACTTGACCCTCAAGTGATCCTGTGGTGGCCACTGTTGATTCCACCTTGTTCAGCTAAGGAAACTCAAACTCAAGAGGTTACCACTTGCCAAATCGCAGAGTGGGTAAGTGGCAACGTGGAGATTTGAACCCCGAGTCTGCTGTCTTCTAGGCCATGCTGTTCTCTAACCAATATTTTTGACCACTTGATGGGGATGATGGGAGAGGCCCAATTCTCAGAGTGCTTTCTCATTAAGTCCTACAGATCAGGGACCAACACATTGACTTCTTTTGTTTCATGTCTCCTTCCCTGTCCAAGGACCTGCTTAGTCCAGCACGCCAGTTTCTACCAGATAGGGTTTGAGTGAATTCCATTCCAGAACCTCCATCCCTTCTAGTGTTCTGTAGCATTCTAAACATAGCCTCCCAGTGCCTCATGTTACGGTCCTGGCATTGGGCTTTGGTACTGATTATTTCAGTGCTAAAAAAATATTTTCAGGAAGAATAATATATTTCACAATGATTTACAAATAACTGCCCTTTACAACCAATTATTAACTTTATGGAGACTTACTTGAAAGACCTTTTGTTTTGGCGGCTCTGCTTCTTCTCCCTGACATGCTCTCATAAGTCTTCTTCTCCAAGGAGCTTCTAGAGTAGAAGGCTCAGACCTGTGGGGTTCAGTACTGACCTCAGAAGAGGATGAGTGTAAGTGGTGACTCGGCTTCATGGTCAACACCTCTGCCTTTCCTAGGGCCCAGTGCAGTAGCACCTACTGTCCTAACACAGGAAGGAGAATCTGAGCCCATTCTGGGAAATCAGACATGAGTGCTGCTGCACTAGGTCGTAGGAAAGGGGGAAGGGTCAACCATGAAGCTGAATAAATTGCCCAAGGGAATTCAAGGTAGCATCACTACATTGTCCCTGTTCATGAAAATTTTATTTTGTCTAAAATTCAATATTTTTTATTTCTTTCCCAAATGAAATAACTTTAATGACATCTAGTATATCTTTGGCCTTTAAACCTGACTTGTCTATGAAGTATTTTTATATTTCTAAGATTAATCCACTATGAATGCAATGAAGCAACTTGAGAATTGACAAAAAATACTAAGATTGATGTAAGATAAATGAATGTGAAGGTTTGAACATAAATTTTATGTAAGACAAAACTACCTTTTTTTCCTTTAAATCAAATGATAATTGATAATAGATAAGTTCACTATATCACTAATGCATGACTAAGTGTAAAAGGCCCCAGGTTCTCTGTGGATTCTGTTCTCTGAACCATGCTGGAAAAGCTCTCCCTCTCATTCTGGGGTTTCTCTGCAGTAAAATGTGAGCTGAAATGTGTACCTGTGTATGCTAAGGTTTGGTGAAGGAGTTGCGCTAGCAGTTCCTTCCTTTTCCCCTTACTTCATTCTGTTCTATATCCTTCTATTTTTTATATATTATTTGTATATTTTTATATGTATATATTTGCAAGTTTATAATACAAGCTGTGCACTTTTGTTCCATCTGGAACTGGAGAGAGAACTTAGATATCCTGTGACTCAGCTATTCTCTCCTGTGCATTTAAGAGAAACAAATACATGCTCACAAAAAAGATATGAACGAGAATGTTCATGATGGCCTGATTACTGATAACTCCAAACTAGAAACAGCCCTAATGTCCATCAACAGATGCATAAGCCACAGCATATTCATATAATGAAATGTCATACCAAAATAAAAATATATTACTGATATACACAGTAACATCAGTGAACCTCAAACATGAAATATTCAGTTTCATTTATGGGAACGAGAGCAGGGGAAACTCACCTGTGGGTAGTAATCGAAAGGCTGGTTACCTCTGGGCACGTGGCACTGACTGGGGGGCGGGGGCAGGTAGCAAGGAAACCACTGGCGAGATGGAAATGTTTTCAGATCTTGACCTGCCTGTGCTCCATGAGTACATATATGAGAAATAATTTAACAAGTTGTATACTGAGTGTGCACTTTACCATATAGAAATTATATATTGATATTAAGGAAATAAGCAAAGAGAGAGCTACACCAAGAAAACCTACCCACCTATGCTTTACCAAGAAGGATGGGGATACAGCCATTCCAGCATTTCCTTTGCTAAGGGGCAAATTGTGGGCCACACTGACCATTGCTTTATATACTGGGCATTGTGTTAGTAGCTTTGGTTTTCCTTTCAATTCTC
The DNA here is from genome assembly GCA_004023965.1 of Spilogale gracilis. Lineage (NCBI taxonomy): Eukaryota > Metazoa > Chordata > Mammalia > Carnivora > Mephitidae > Spilogale > Spilogale gracilis. Next base: position 248,639 of record PITA01000468.1, read on the forward strand.
ACTCCAGTCTGGGAGGTATGCAGAAACATGTATTTATCATTCCTAGTAGCAAATGGAGATTAATTAGTCTGAGGTCACACTGCAAATAGACATCAGAGTTGGAATGACATCCAGGACATGTGGGGCTAAAGTAGGTACTCTTTCCACTCTACTGAGCTTCTTTCCAAGGAAAACTTTATTTGCAAATAAAGGTAAACAAGCAAAGGATGAATCTCTCTCCAAACACCACTAACAACAAGGGTAGAACTGTTTTTCATCTGAAGATACTCTGACCCACTTTGTGTGGCTCATGAGTCTCTTCATTTTATGAGTAGATGCATTCACTGAGATTTCAGGGGCAAGGGAACTGTTCTCTAACCCCAGAAACCCCCTCTTAGTGTTGCTAGATAAAATACAGGATGCGCAGTTAAATTTGAATTTGAGACAAACAACACATAAATTTTTTTAACATATGTATGTCTGCAGTTTGCATGAAGGATCCCTATACTGAAAAATTATTCGTGAGTTATCTGAAGTCCATCTCAAACTGGGAAATAGTGTTTTTATTTTCGAAATTTGGCAACCTTACCCAGCCCCCACATGGCATCTTTTTCATGATACCTGCAAGTTCTATAGCCTTTAATTTCACAAGCAGAGTTCGGATGTAATTGCAAAAAGCCAACATTTTTCAAAGTACTGGAACAAACAATCCCAAAATTTATATGGAACCAAAAAAGACCCCGAATCGCTAAAGAATTGTTGAAGAAGAAAAACAAAGCTGGGAGCATCACGTTACCCAACTTCAGGCTTTATTACAAAGCTGTGATCACCAAGACAGCATGGTACTGGCACAAAAACAGACAAATAGACCAATGGAACAGAGTAGAGAGTCCAGATATGGACCCACAAATCTAGGGTCAAATCATCTTTGACAAAGCAGGAAAAAATATCCAGTGGAAAAAAGACAGTCTCTTCAATAAATGGTGCTGGGAAAATTGGACAGCTACATAGAGAAGAATGAAACTAGATCATTTTCTTACACCATACACAAAGGCAAACTCAAAATGGATGAAAGACCTCAATGTGAGGCAGGAATCCATCAAAATCCTGGAAAAGAACATAGGCAGTAACCTCTTTGACATCGGCCACAGCAACTTCTTTCAAGACACGTCTCCAAAGGCAAGGGAGACAAAAGCGAAAATGAACTTTTGGGACTTCATCAAAATAAAAATCTTCTGTACAGCAAAGGAAACAGGCAACAAAACAAAGAGGCAACCCACAGAATGGGAGAGGATATTTGTTAATGACATTACAGACAAAGGGCTGGTATCCAAGATCTATAAAGAATTACTCAAACTCAACATCCAAAAAGAAGATGAACACATCAAGAAATGGGCAGGAGACATGAAGAGGCACTTCTCCGTAGAATATATACAAATGGCTAACAGACACATGGAAAAATGTTCATTGTCACTAGCTATCAGGGAAATTCAAATCAAAACCACACTGAGATACCACCTTACACCAGTCAGAATGGCCAAAATTAACAAGAAAGGAAACAAGTGTTGGAGAGGCTGCGGAGAAAGGGGAACCCTCTTACACTGTTGGTGGAAATGCAAGTTGGTGCAGCTGCTTTGGAAAACAGTGTGGAGATTCCTTAAAAAATTAAAAATAGAGCTACCCTATGACCCTGCAATTGCACTACTGGGCATTTACCCCAAAGATACAGATGTAGTGAAAAGAAGGGCCATATGTACCCCAGTGTTCATTGCAGCAATGGCCACAATTGCCAAACTGTGGAAAGAGCCAAGATGTCCTTCAACAGATGAATGAATAAAGAAGATGTGGTACATACATACAATGGAATACTATGCCTCCATCAGAAAGGATGAATATCCAACTTT
>PITA01000468.1:250621-274605 GCA_004023965.1 Spilogale gracilis
GCAACATGGTCTGGATTGGAAGAGATTATGCTGAGTGAAATAAGCCAAGTAGAGAAAGTTAGGTATCACATGGTTTCACTTGCTTGTGGTGCATAAGGGGTAATATAGAGGACAGTAGGAGAAGGAAAGGAAATGTGAAGTAGGGTAATTCAGGGAAAGAAATGAAACATGAGAGACTTTGGACTCAGAAACAAACTGAGGGTCTTGGAGGGAAGGGGGAGGGGAAATGAGAAAGCCTGGTGGTGGGTACTGAGGGCACGTATTGTATGGAGCACTGGTTGTGGGCATAAACAATGAATCTTGGAACACTGGAAAAAAAAAAAAAAAAAAAAAGCCCAAGCACACACACAGCCTTGAAGCAGCTTGGGTGAGAGCGTTGGGGTTTCAGGGTGCAGAATGGGACCCTGTAGGGAAAGTCTGTCACTAAAAATTCTATCTGGTTCCATTTTTGTGCTAAAAGATCTTCAAATCTCAGAAGCGTCAGGGAGGGGAGGTCTCCCATGTCTGGAAATGTATTACAACAGAATTCCTTTGCATTTCCGGTTTATCTGTCCATGGTGCTAGAGGCTGGGTTGGGAGAGGTTTACACCACAAGCCCCTCTCAAAGCCTTCATGATGCTGTTGCTATAGCCATTTCCATTTGGCAATTTGTTAAGCGAAATAAAGGGTCTCCTCAAAATTTCCAGCCACTAAAAAAGCACCAGCTACAATTTTTAAATTATCAATTTCTTTTCTTTTCTTTTGGAGTGCGGAGGATTGCTTGTTCATGTTCTCTAGAGACAGCTTCTTCTATAAACATACTTTGTGTATTTATTTATACACATAACTCTGAATTTATACACATAACTCCCCACTTACTGGGGAGGGAAATTGTTAAAGGTATTAATCATTCATGTGAAGGACTTTGACGAACTATAGAAATCTGTCGAAATTTTTCCATTTCAATTCAAGAATTGAATCAACCTGTCCAGGTAGTGGATTAGTCACAGTGACACAACTGACTTTTTCCTCCCTTTTAAGTTTCCTGCAACACCTCAGGGACTAGATCCTTTCCTTCTGCTCACTATATGTTCATTCTCAGTAGCTAAATAATAATATTCGTGAGAGTTATGTGGTTTAAATTGAAATGCAGCAAGACTTTAAAATGAGACACACACAACCCATATAGTGCATGAGATGCTACCATGAGCAAAATAGTTTCCTAATTGGATGTTATTAAGACAAAATTAAGATGCAGAGATATTGGATTCCCCTTCCAGTTGGGTAAGGATTCCCAATTATAGCTCTGAATACGGGCTCAGGTGGCAATGCAGCAGTCTTTGCTGCAAGCTGTTAATTTAAGGAGGGAGATGCTGGCAACCCTCAGTTCCTGACGTGGATGTTCTCCCTGAGATGACCACAGGAGCTCATGGCTGCTGAGAGCTCCATGCACCATTGGTATTCCTACCTCCCCCAAGGAGGCCATCATCCCCGGAATTTATTAACCTCGCAACCTCTAGAGGTCGAGAGTCTGTTTTCTCTTCTCTTATTCTTTTTTTTTTTTAAAGGGTTTTTTTTATTTATTTGACAGGGAGAAACACAGTGAGAGAGGGAACACAAGCAGGGGGAGTGAGAAAGGGAGAAGCAGGCTTCCTGCTGAGCAAGGAGCCCGATGTGGGACTCGATCCCGGGTCTCCGGGATCATGACCTGAGCCGAAGGCAGTCGCTTAACCAACTGAGCCACCCAGGCATCCCTCTTCTCTTATTCTTTAATGCACGTTTACTGAGCACCTACCATGTCCCAGCCCCTTGTAGGTGTCAGGGATACAGCAGTGACCTTGAAGAGGCCTGCAGTGTCCCTACTGTTAATGGGTACATGTTTCAATGGAGGAGACAACACATCAGCGACTACATGCATAATTCCAATTTCTCCCTACATCCTCCACTAGTATCATCCTTCCACACTTCCCAGTTCTGCTCAATCATTTAAAGTTCACTCTCTTTCCACCCTGTCATTTGTGTTAAACACAATAGGAGACAAGGAGAGAACACAGAGCCTCCAAAGAGAAAGCATAGACCATAAATGTTGATCGCGTTCTGTCTTCAGTATTCAGGAGAATGTCACATTACATGCATTGGGCGTGTACTCTGATGTGTGTACAATAGTTCTGAGGTTTTTTATCAACTCTTTGGAGAAACAACAACTTACACTTTAACTTTTATGTCAGAGGGTCAAGTTTAGAATGAAAAAAAAAAATTTAGTGTTCACTAGAGAGAAAGGTTGCAGAGAGAAGCCCTTTCCCCCCACTTCCAGTGCTGCTAACCAATGAGTGCATCTGCCAGGCCATCCGTGTGTTCACCCCTGATGCTTTCCCAGTCTGCACAATTTAATTTCTGCAATTTTCCAAAACTTGTTGACCTGGGTTATGCCTGGTCTGTATCTGTAATCTCTGGGAGGAGATTACAGACTCTTGGAGGCAGGGACCCTGTCTATTTTCATTCAATTTAGAAAAGGCAAAACTGGGGCTAAATGCCCGGCAAGATAATGAGCAATCAGGAGTAGAAATTAAAGATGAGAAGACTCAGGCCCTTCCTGACAAAATGGTTTGATTGGGCCCAGTCCAAGGCCCTGCTGCATCACCGCAGACAGAAGAGCATGGTGCACAGCCCAGCAGGAGCTGAGATTCAAAGGAAGATGAAAAGAAAATATGTGGATATAAAAGGATGCAATCACTATGATCACAATTATGAAAAATGTGGGAGCACAAGAGAGAGACAGAGAGAGACAGAGAGAGAGAAGAGGAGAGAGAGAGCATGGGGGGGGGGCAAAGTTCTGAGGAGTGCTGTCCTGGTAAGAAAGAATCTAAAGAGAGGAAAATGGCTTCCTCAGGTTTCTAACATTTTCTGGGGCTGAGGGAAGTTCAGCAGCCACTTGGTCTCCTTTAGGTCAGGAGGAAGATGAGTCTCTCTCTTTTTTTCTTTCTTTCTTTCTTTCTTTCTTTCTTTCTTTCTTTCTTTCTTTCTTTCTTTCTTTCTTATTTATTTGTTTAAGGATGAGTCTCTTGCCCTCATTTGTCTCCTATTCTCCTCTGTGTAGAGCAGCGAAACGCAAGCTGTTGACACTATGTGCCGGGCCCCACACATATGTTCTAGCTGTTTGCGTCTCGACCCCTTTATGATGTAGGTAGCCCTGTTACCACCATCTCCACTTTCCCCAATTTATAACTGGGAAACCCACAAGCTCAGTGAACTGACTGGGGACACATAGTAAAGTGATGGGTGGAGGCAGGATTTGTACCCAAGCCTTGTTAGTCCAAAGCCATGCTTTTAACTCTCTTATTATACAACCTAGATTGGATTGGGGGCAAGCTTCCTTTCTGCATTTGCAACAAAACACTAGGGAAAAAACCTGAGTTCCCTCTTCCTTTGCCCAGCTCAGGCCTAGGCCCCTCAAGGAACCATATTATACTTCATTTTCGGAGAAGACACCGTATCTTCAACAGTAATGGACTGTGTTAGATATTTAGCTCTGACTGACTCCTTTCTTGCCATCCTACCCTGCTCCCCCACTATGTCTTTTTTCACACCCTTCCCCGACAGTAAGTATTAAGGTACTTTTAATGAAATAGATCTCAGAATCTTGCCTCTTTCCCCATTTGGATGGCTAGGTTTGTGTCACAGCTCTAACCCACACAGAAGCATTCTGTTTCTGTGATGAGGACACCTGCCCTGGGTAATTCCTAATCCGCATTGTCATGAACTGAGGATCTTTTGATATTCATCAAAGGACCCGGTTTCCTGCTCAGCTGAGGCCTGAGGGGAGAATTCCTGACATGAAAAATGTACTGAGCTTAACTAGCATTAAGCACTCTACCCTGGTGTTCTAACACACCTCATTTATCACACCTACATCTCAATTGCTCAAGGAGGGTGGAGGACTGTGCTGGTTTGGACTCTTAACTGTATAATTCAGCATGAAGCCAGATGAGGGGAGCAGAGTGCCTTGGATACTGCTTTCGGGAAGGGGGGTGCTGGGCCCCCTCTGGCATGCTCCCTCACTGTCTCTCTTGTAGTCACAAGAAGTGACTGAAACATTGGGAATGCTAAATATTGTATGAAACAGAGAGAGAAGGAAAAGTATTCAAATATCAAATACGGAAGCACAGAGCATGTAAGCTATTGCACCGTACTTGTAGTTTGTCACTTTTGCTTAGCCACTGAATCGGAAACAGAGTTGTGGAGTCTTGCCTTGGAGCGTTCTGGCCTTCAGTCTTGGAGCGCATGGGTTAACGCGGAGATTCTATACCATTCTAGGTAGTAGCCTCAAAAATATTCCTAACTAGAAGAAATACAACTGCTGAAGTGTAGAATTCATAGCTGTCTTAACAGTTATTCCTGCATTAATATACTTGATCAGATTATTCGAACTATTTATAAAAGACTATGATAAAATACTAAAGGCAAGCATTTATGATTAATAGTGTCATTGGTTTGGGCTGGACATATAGTCAGAAAAGGAAAGGAAAAAAAAAGGACAAGTAAGTAACCATCCAAGTACTAAAACTTTCCAGGTTGAATTTGGTAAAGCATAGCCATTTGCCAGACTAGAGCATTTGGATACAATTTTTCAAAGAATTAGGTATGTTTACCTAATGCACAGTAGTGTTATTAATTTTAAACGTGATCTGAGGCTAAATTAATTATTTTTTCTGAGACAATGTAATGGTTTCTCTACTTAATGTAATTAACTTCACATCAGGCATCCAGACGTTCACACTGTAATGCCAATTACACAAATTCATTTTCAATGCAGCTCAGGAAGGCAAGAGACCGATTCTCTGTTCACATGGCCAGAAAACTGGCTTCCACTGACCACACTGGAGACCATTGTGAGAACTAAGCTGGGCTTCTACGGGTGGACTGCTCCTGTTCCCAGAACAGGTCTTTATTTCTTGGTAGATTGACAAACAGAGGACCTTCCTATAAATAAGCCATTAAAATTTGTGCATTAGAGTAAAATTCCAAGTAGGAGCCAATAGATGCTGTATTGAAAGTAATGGTTCAGAGAATGAATCATTCCCCTCTTTCATTCAATAACAACAAACAGAATTGTGCCAACAGAAACAATAATGGGACTCATCACCACTGAATATTAGTTCTGTGCCCCACACTGTTATAACATGTTACATGTATTAACTCAAACCTTATAGCAACCCATGAAGAAAATACTTATAAAGAAGCTCCAATTTTCAGATGAGAAAACTGAGCTACAGAGAGAGGTTAAGTAAGGTCACATAACTAGGAAGGATTAAAACCGAGGCAAATTGTCTCCAGCAATCTGGTTCTTTTTTTTTTTTTTTTTAAGATTTTATTTATTTGACAGAGAGAAACACAGCCAGAGAGGGAACACAAGCAGGGGGAGTGAGAGAGGGAGAAGCAGGCTTCCCACTGAGCAGGGAGCCCGATGTGGGACTCGATCCCAGGTCTCTGGGATCATGACCTGAGCCGAAGGCAGTCGCTTAACCAACTGAGCCACCCAGGCGCCCCAGCAATCTGGTTCTTAAAGTCAATGCTTCACTGCCTCAATAAGAAAGGGGTTATAAAGGTTTAATATGTAAATCTATGTTTGACTGAGTTCACATAAACACAGGATAAATGTCAAGGTTTCCCTTTGCATTTAACTGTTCCTTTGTCCTCTTTCCTATCTGTGTAGTTGCTTCTGTTTACAACAGTAATCATATGTTAATTTAAAAAATCTAGACAGCATGGAAGAGCACCAATATGGAAAATCACCCATAATCCCATCATGATGTACTTTCCCATTTTTGACAGGTAGATAAATAGGTAAGATAAACATACATATATATATATATTGGCATTGGGTGAGGGTTCCATAACATTTGCTGAATGAATATAAATAATTCACTTCCTTATTCCAAAAATATATACCGAGAACCTCCTCTGTGCTAGCCACTTCTCTGGATAGTGGGGGCTGGAGCAGTGATAAACAGAGATCCCAGCCCTAGGCAGAGTAGTGGGAAGTGGCTAACAATAAACAAGGAAATAAATTACAAATATATTTGTGTTTGTGTGTATACATATATATGCACATTCATACCTACATATGCACAAGTGTAATAATATAAACAAATAAGCTTCCTGAAGAAAAATAAAGCAGGGAGAGAGGGGGTGGGGGCAGGGGTGAGGTCACAATATGAAGTAGGAAGTTAGCAAAGACCTCACAGCGAGGGGGCCACTTGAGATGAGATGTGACACTGGTCGAGAGGCAGTCACATGGATGGCAGGGGAGGGACAGCAGCAAAGGTGCTAGAGCAGGACTGGGCTTGGTCTGTTGGAAGAACATCCAGGAGGATGATGTGGCAGAAGCAGAGCCAGCAGAGGTGGGAAAAATGAAGAGAACCAGGACTTACTGGGCAGTTGAGGATGTCAGATTATGGAGGGCTTTGTTGGACCATTGCAAGGGCTTTGGTTTTGACTCTGAATGGATGGGGAGTCACTGGAGGGTTCTGCACAGCACAGTAGAGCAGGAGAGAAAAAAAAGAGTCAAGAGTGATTCTGAAGTTTTGGCTTTTATGACCAGAAAGATGGAGATGGGGAATTAATTGAGACAAGGGGATGCTGGAGGAAAGGCAGATTGGGTGCGAGTACGGGGAGATCAGGAGTTTGGTCCTGGATAAATAAAATCTGAGGTCCAAGTAGAGATGTCAGGGAGGTAGTTGCACATACAAATCTAGAGTCTGAGGAAGATTTTCAGGCTGGATACAATGATGTGAATATCTAATTACAGAACACACATCATTTTATGAATACTATGGTAATCTACTACTATCATATAACATTAGATTATGAGCATTCTCTGTTGTGGCTAAATAAAGTTATATATATTTAAAATGAATTCAATCAACTACTTAAGAACAGCCCCAGAAAAACATATTTGCAATCTTGCTTAACCCTCCACACAAATGCCAGGGTGTAGATATTTTGGTGCTCATTTACAAAGGAGTAAAATGAAGCTTGAATGGCATAAAATGACTTGCTTAAGGTCACCACCAGCACGTGGGAGGATGGGATACAAGTTTGTATTTCCTGGGGCTTTTTCTACCACACTATTTGCCTCTAAGGTGGCATTCCTATTTTCACTTTTCTCAAACTATGACAAATCTATAGAAAGTTTATTACAGTTAAATATTCGTTAAGTGTCTCAGGATATTGGTCAAAAATAGAATCTATAATGACACACTATGTATTGCATAACATGGTGATGTGCAGTTTCTATCTAATCCAATCATTTGCAAGTGGCATAAATTCACATAATGATGCACGCACACCATGGTGATCATTTCCTCACTGTTACATAAGCAGTTCGCTCATTGCTCTCCTGGTGTCCTTGCTCATTTTTGTCCTCTTGGATCCTGGCTGAAGGCCACTGACCTTTCTAATCCAGAGACAATAAGAGTCCACTGATCTGAGCTGATGATCTAGAAGGAAATCATTGCTTATTGACAGGGCTTCACCTTCTGAAATTTCTTAAAACACCAATGGCAATGTGTTATGGGAGAGGATGGACAAGGTGCAAGCTCATCACAAATTCTCTTAGAGTCACAGAAGCTTTGCTTCTGATGTCCCTTCTGAGCCATCGCCTGAGGCCCATGATACCATAGGATGCTGAGAGAGGAAACTGGGCAAAGTAAAAGGAAGATGTCATGAGTTCATACAGAAAAGTAGATGAGCAACCCCTGGCAGAGTTTGTATTTTTCAGCCGTGTAGGGGTTTGCATTCATTTTTCAACAGAATGACTCAAATGACCCAATTTTGAAAGGATGTCTGAAGGTAATATATACTCCTCTTCAAAGTAGGCCTGGGATGGTGCTGCTGCCAGGCACATTCACAGGAAATAAGCCCGAGATTCATTTATTTCAAAATAAATACCCCCCACCAAATCATGCAAGGCATTTTTCTCATTTAAGTACTGTAGGATACTCTGCTTTTAAAATATCATATTTTATGCATAATGATTACATAGTTCTTTGTTGATAAACTCTCTGAGTTCATAGTCTAAAACAACAGTAATAAGTTCCACTCTCTTTTTAGGGCTTTTTATCCACCAGATGTCCAGAGAAGTGTTTTAGAAAAAACTTCTTTCATCTTCATTGAAACTGTGTTTCACTGAAGGGGAACTGAGCCATCTTTTCTGAGGCCACACAAGTGGGAAGAGGTTGAGCTGAGAGTATAACCCAAAGCCCAGCTCAGGCTCTTTATTCAAAAAAAAAAAAAAAGGTGGAAAAAAGGATGAGGAAAACTGAGTGTAATCATTTACAAAGGTGTATGCAGTGTTTTCTAATTTGCTTGAAAACCTAGGCTTTTCCAAGTTTCTTCCAAAGAAATTCCAGAGATCCAAGTTGTTGCAAGTCAGTCTGTAGTGTCTGGGAGATAACATGAGTCAGAGGAGTAGAAGGGCATGGAAGGAATAGAGGACGTAGTGAATGGGGCCTCAGCTTCCTCTGGGCTCACCCTCTGATTTCTCTGTTGTCCTCCAAGAAGAAACCAGAATACAATTCCCTCTTTTCCCATAGAAGAAGTGGAACTCTGATCACCCTGGATAGCTGTTGATAGAGGGACAGAAATGACCAACCAAAGTTATATCATCATCTTAGGGTTTTTTTGTTTTTGTTTTGTTTTGTTTTGTTTTTTGTTGATGGTGGTTTAAGTGAAAGGATATGTGAAATAATCAAGAAAAATTGCTCATTTTTGGCCTCATTTTGCCAAAAATTTTAATCCTTTTGAATAAATCCATCCAGGACTTTTGGGGAAGATGGCCTAAGCTTATCTCCTGCCATAGATACAACTAGATAACAACTACATCAGTGTAAGCAACCCAGAAAATAACCTGAAGACTGGCAGAACAGATTCCTCACAAATAAATATAGAGACAAGGCCACACTGAAGATGGTAGGAAGGGTGGTGATGAGGTCAGGAGATAAAGACCTGTGAGACTGTCCATGAGATGGAAGAACACTGTAGGCTCAGAGAAGGGAGAGAAACAGATGCTCACACCAGAAACCCCAGGCAAAGGGAACACACATGGGGAAAATGAATCTCCCACATTTGACTTTAAAAACCAGAGGGACAGAATTTTGTGAGCTCTTAAAATCAGAAGAGCCTCACACCTGCAACTTTAAAAACCAGCTGCCTCAGCTCTAGAACAGCTGCAAGGGTGAGAGGGCACTGAGTCCCTGCCCTTAAAGAGACAGCAAAACCAACAGCCCTGGAGAGACAGCATAGAATTAGCAGTTGGAAAACCACCTGAGGCATATAGGAAGATTTATTTACTAATTTCAGGGTGTGTACTAGAGATGGAGGGATCAATGGGAGACTTTTCCAGGAACAAAGAAGTTGGTGGCCCCTGTTACTCTGCCCCCCAGCCTAGACACACAGACACCTGGGGAAACCAGCACAGGGCCAACATTCACCTAATTTTCTAACAGTACGCCCTAATCCCATGTTCTCCTGTGGGCATGTACCCTCCAGCCAGGCCTCCACTCCCACAGGTAACCTGGGCAAACTAACTAACACTGCCACCTCCCTCCCCCCACATCCTCCTATAAACCTGCCCCCTCTAATAGGTCCTTGGCTGGAGCTCATCCAAATCAGTGACAGTCTGACAGTATGCAAGTAGCCCCAACGAGGCCCAGCATCACTCCAAAGTAACTCCTGTCCTGTGAAGATGGAAAGATAATCACACATACTAGTCCGATGTAGCCCAGCAGTAGACTGAGGACAGACATCTCTCTGGCTGCAGGCCCCATCCACCAACAAAATCTTCTCAGCGGACAACACAGAGATAGCACCCTGTGGTTTGGTGCTATCGCATCTCTGGAAAACACCTGGTCTGACTCAAATTAAGCCCAAGGCCATCCCAGATTGGCCAACTAACAATATAGGAACCAAGCCCTGCCTGCAACAGGCAAATAGAGCCATTGATGATGACTGGACTAAGGGCAAACATGGCTCAGCCACAGCAATAGAGAGCATGCAACACATATAGGAGACACTTGTGAAGCACTGGGTTCTGGTAAACAGCGGACATTGCACTACACGGCCCTACAGGGTCACCTCTTTATAAAGCCTCTACTTTTTTTTTTTTTAAAGATTTATTTATTTATTTATTTGACAGAGAGAAACACAGTAAGAGAGGGAACACAAGCAGAGGGAGTGAGAGAGGGAGAAGCAGGCTTCCTTGCGGAGCAGGGAGCCCGATGTGGGGCTTGATCCCGGGTCTCTGGGATCATGACCTGAGCTGAAGGCAGTCGCTTAACCAACTGAGCCACCCAGGTGCCCCATAAAGCCTCTACTTTCAAGAGCAGGAGACATAGCTGACTTTCCTAACACATAAAAATGGACACCAAGATTTAGACAAAATGAAGAGACAGAGGAATATGTCCCAAATGAAATAACAGGACAAAATCACAGCCAGAGTGCTAAATGAAAGAGAGATAAGCAATATACCTGAGAAAGAATTTAAAGTGATGGTCATAATGATACTCACTGGATTTGAGAAAAGAGTGGAAGGACCTCATTGAGATGCTTAACAGAGACACAGAAAGCATAAAAAAGAACCAACTACAGATAAAAAACTCAGTAACTGAAATTTCAAAAAATACAAGAGGAAATAGACAGTAGACTAGAGAAAGCAGAAGAATGGATCAGAGACTGGGGAGACAGAGTAATGGAAAGCAATCGAGCTAAACAGGAGAGAGAGGGAGAAAAAAAAATACAGAATGAAAATAGACTTAGGGAACTCAGTGTCAGGTTTAGACATAATAACAGTCATATTATAAGAATCCCAAAAGGGGAAGTGAGAGAAAAGGGGGCCAAATATTTATTTGAAGAAATAAAGCTGACAACTTCCTGAATCTAAGGAAGAGAATCCAGGTCACAGAGAACCCCTGGCAAAATCAACTCAAGGAGGCCCACACCAAGACACACAGTAAGTGATTAAAATGGTAAAAAGTAGTAATAAGGAGAGAATCTTAAAAATAACAAGAGAAAATAAAAGTTACATACAAAGGAAACCCCATAAGGCTGTCAGCATATTTTTTAGCAGAAACTCGGCAGGCTAGAGGGGAGTGGCATGACACATTCAAAGAGCTGAATGGCAAAAATCTATAACCAAGAGTATTTTATTCAGTAAGGCTAGCATTCTGAATAGAGGAAGAGATAAAGAGTTTCCCATACAAGCAAGGTTAAAGGAACCCATGACCACTAAACCAGTCCTACAGGAAATGTTAAAAGGCACTTTCTGAGTGGAAAGGAAAAATCATAAGCAAGAGTAAGAAAAGTAGAAGGCATGAAAGCAGTAAAATCAAGTACATTTATAAAAACAGTCAAGGGATTCACAAAATAAAAGGATATACAGTATGATACCAGATACATGAAACATTGGAGAGGGGGAGAGGAGTAAAGAATGAGTTCAAACTTAATAACCATCAAGTTAATATAGACTGCTCTATGCAGATGATGTTATATACAAATGTAGTAGTAACCACAAATGAAAAACCACTAACAGATATGCAAAAAATAGACGGTAAGGAACCCAAATATATCACTAAAGACAGCTAGCAAACCATGAGAAAAGAGAGTAAGAGATGAAAGGAACAGAGAAGAAGTACAAAAACATCCATAAAGCAAGTAATAAAATGGCACTGAATACATACTTATCACTAATTATTTTCAATGTAAATGGATTAAAAACCCTTCGATCATTGCCAATCTGGATACCTTTTATTTCTTTCTGTTGTCTGATTGCTGTTGCTAGGACTTCTAACACTATGTTGAACAGTAGTGGTGAGAGTGGGCATCCTTGTCTTGTTCCTGATATCAGAGGGAAGGCTGTCAGTTTTTCCCCATTGAGAATGATATTTGCTGTGGGGTTTTTGTAGACAGATTTTATGAGGTTGAGAAATGTTCTCTCTGTCCCTATACTTTGAAGAGTTTTGATCAGGAATGGATGTTGTATTTTGTCAAATGCCTTTTCTGCATCAATTGAGAGTACCATATAGTTCTTCTCTCTTCTCTTACTGATTTGTTCTATCACGTTGATTGATTTGCAAGTGTTGAACCACCCTTGCATCCCTGGGATAAATCCCACCTGGTTATTGTGGATAATCTTTTTAATGTATTGTTGGGTCCTGTTAGCAAGGATCTTGTTGAGAATCCTGGCATCCATATTCATCAGCAATATTGGTCTGAAGTTCTCCTTTTTGATGGGGTCTTTGTCTGGTTTGGGGATTAGAGTAATGCTGACTTCATAGAAAGAATCTGGAAGTTTTCCTTCCGTTTCTATTTTTTGAGAGAGCTTCAGGAGAATAGGTGTTATTTCTTCTTTGAATATTTGGTAGAATTTCCCAGGGAATCCACCTGGTCCTGGACTCTTGTTTTTGGGGAGGTTTTTGACCAGACAGATAAGAAATAAGAAAAATCTTCTGTACTAGAGAGAATGCCAGTCAAAGTTTTATAGTTGTTGTACAATCACTTGGGATGTAGGGTTCTTTTCAAAGACTATAATAAAATTAGTCACTCATCATAGTAAAAAAAAAAAACCAAACCCTTCAATCAAAAGACATAGGGTGACAGAATGTACAAAAAAGCAAGACTCATCTATATGCTGCCTACAAGAGACTCATTTCAGAACTAGGGCCACAAGCAGATTGAAAGTCAAGTGATGGAAAGGCATTTATCGTGCAAATGGAAGTTAAGCAAAAAAAAAAAAAAAAAAAAAAAAAAAAAAAAAAAAAAAAAAAAAAAAAAAAAAAAAAAAAAAAAAAAGCCAAGGTAGCAATACTTATATTGGAAAAACTAGACCTTAAGACAAAGACTATAACAAAAGATGAAGACAGACACTGTAAAATCATAGATGGAACATTCCAACAAGAAGATATAACAATATAGGGCGCCTGGGTGGCTCAGTTGGTTGGATGACTGCCTTCGGCTCAGGTCATGATCCCGGAGACCCGGGATTGAGTCCCACATTGGGCTCCCTGCTTGGCGGGAAGCCTGCTTCTCCCTCTCTCGCTCCCCCTGCTTGTGTTCCCTCTCTGGCTGTGTTTCTCTCTGTCAAATAAATAAAATCTTAAAAAAAAAAAAAAGAAGATATAACAATATAAATACTTAGGCACCTAACATGGGAACACCCAAATACATAAAGCAGCTAGTAACAGACATGAAGGAAATAATAGATGGTAACACAATAATTGTAGGGGACTTCAACACTCCACTTACATTAATGGACAGGTCATCCAAGCAGAAAATCAACAAGGAAACAGTGGCCTTCAATGATACACTGGTTTTACAGGTATATTAAAAACATCCCATCCTAAAAAGCAGAATACACTTTTGTTTTCAAGCGCACATGAAACATTCTCCAGAAGACATCACACATTAAGCCACAAAATGAGTCTCAAAAATCCAAAAATATTTAAGTCCTCTTTTCCAATCATAATGCATGAAACTAGAAGTCGACCACCAGAAAAGATCTGGAAAGAACACAGATACATGGAAGCAAAATAACACATTATTAAACAATGAATGGGTCAACCAAGATATCAAGGAGGAAAACAAAAGATACATGAGATAAATGAAAATGAAGCACAATGGTCCAAAATCTTGGGGAAACAGCAAAAGTGGTTCCAAGAGGAAAATTTATAGCAGTGCAAGCCTACCTCAAGAAGAAAGAAAAATCTCAAACAACCTAACCTTACACCTAAAAGAGCTAGAAAAGAAGAACAAAACCCAAACCAGAAGAACAAAGCAAATAAGGATTAAAGCAAAAACAAACGATATAGAAACTAAGAAAACAATAGAACTGACCAATGAAACCAGGAGCTGGTTCTTTGAAAAGATCAACAAAACTAAATAACCTTTAACTGAATTCATTAAAAAAAAGAGAGAGAAAAGACACAAATAAACATAATCAGAAAAAGGAGAAATAACAACTGACACCACAGAAACACAAAGGATTATAGAAGAATATTATGAAAAATCATATACCAATTGGACAATGTAAAAAAATGGATAAATTCATAGAAACATAAAATCTCTCAAAACTTAATCAGGAAGAAATAGAAAATTTGAACAGACTGATTACCAGTGAAGCAATGAAATCAATAATCAAAAAAATTCCAACAGACCCAAGTCCAGGACCAGATGGCTTCACAAGTCAATTCTACCAAACATCTAAAGAGGAATTAATAATCACTTTTTCAAACTATTCCAAAAAAATAGGAGAGAAAGGAGATTTTCCAAATTCATTCCATGAAGCCAGCATTTCCTTGATACTGAAACCAGATAAAGACACTACAAGAAAAGAGAACTACAGACCAATATCTCTGATGTACGTAGGTGCACAAATCCTCAAAAAAATAGTGAACGAAATTCAACAATATGTTTAAAAAAAATCATTCATCACAATCAAGTGGCATTTTTTTCCTGGGATGCAATGGTGGTTCAATATTTGCAAATCAATCGATGCAATACATCATATAGACAAGATGAAAACCATATGGTCATTTCAATAGCTCCAGAAAAAGCATTTGACAAAATATAACATCTGTTCATGATGAAAGTAAGTTTAGAAGTGACATACCTCAAAATATTAAAGGCCATATAGAAAAAACACACAGATAGCATCATACTCAATGGTGAAAATGGAGAGCTTTTCCCCTAAGATCAGGAACATATAAAAATATCTAGTCTCCCTGGGCCCCAAGGTGACTCAGTCAGTGGAGCATCCACTCTTGGTTTTGGCTCGGGTCATGACCTCACTGTTGTGGGATCAGGCCCCACGCCTGGCTCTGTGTTGAGTGTGGAGTCTGCTTCAGATTCTCTCTACTTCTTCCTCTTGCTCTCAATCAGTCTCTCAAATAAATACAATCTTAAAAAAAAAAAAAAGAATGTCTACCCTCACCATTTTATTCAAGATATTACTGGAACTCCTAGCCACAGCAATATGACAAGCAAAAAAAGGCATCCAAATTGATAAGTAAAAACCCTCACTATTTATAGATTATATGACACCATATATAGAAAACCCTAAAGACTCCACCAAAAAACTACAGAACTGACAAATACCTTTAGTAAGGTCAGAGGATATAAAATCAATATATAGAAATCTATTGTATTCCTATCCACTAATAATGAAGTCGCAGAAAGAGAAATTAAGAAAACAATTCCATTTACAATTGTACCAAAAATAATAAAATATTTTGGCATAAACTTAATCAAAGAGAAGGTAAAATACCTATACCCCGAAATCCTTAGCATATTGATGAAAGAAATTAAAGATGATACAAACAAATGGAAAGATACTCTATGCTCATGGATGAACAAATATTGTTAAGATGTCCATACTACTCTAAGCAATCTACAAGTTTAATGCGATCCCTATCAAAGTACCAACAGCCTTTTTCACAGAACTGAAACAAATAATATTTATATGGAACCACAAAAACCCTGAATAGTCAAAACAGTTGTGAGAAGGAAGAACAAAACTGGAGGTATTACAATCCTAGATTTCAAGATATACCACAGAACTGTAGTATACACATAGATCAATGGAACACAATAGAGAGACCAGAAATAAAGCCATGATTATATGGTTAATTCATCTTCAGCAAAACAGGAAAGAAGATGCAATGGAAAAAAGACAGTTCTTCAACAGATGATGCTGGGAAAACTGGGCAGCAACCTGCAAAACAATCAAACTGGACCATTTCCTTATACACATAATAATAAACACAACCTGGCTTAAGGACCTAAATATCAGACCTGAAACCATAAAAAAATCCTAGAAGAGAACACAGACAGTAACTTTCCTGACATTGGTTGTAGCAACATTTTTTTTTTTTTATACTGGGGATCCAGGGCAGAGTCCCTTCATCTTTATTATTTTTTTTTTTGAAAACCCCTTCCCTTCCAAGATCCTCAGTTTGTTTCTGAGTCCAAAGTCTCTTATGTTTCGTCTCCCTCCCTGATTTACCCCAGTTCGCATTTCCTTTTTGTCTCCTGAGGCAAGGGAAACAAAAACAAACTATTGGGACTACATCAAAATAAAAAGCTTCCTCACAGCAAAGGAAATAATCAACAGAACTAAAAGACAACCTACTGAATGGGAGAAAATGTTTACAAATGACATATCTGATAAAAGGTTAGTATCCAAATTATATACAGCTTATACAACTCAACACCAAAATCAAACAACACAATTAATAAATAGGCATAAGATATGAGCAGGCATTTCTCCAAAGATAACATCCAGATGGCCAAGAGACGCATGAAAAGATGCTCAACATCACTTGTCATCAGGGAAAGGCAAATCAAAACCGCAATGAGATACAACCACACACCTGGCAGAATAGCTAGAATCAACAACACAAGAAACAACAAGCACTGGCAAGAATGTGGAGTAAAAGTAACCCTTCTGCACTGTTAGTTGGAATGCAAACTGGTGCAGCCACTGTGGGAAATTTTGAAGTTCCCCAAAAAACTACAAATAGAATTACCATATGATCCAGTAATTACACTACTACTTACCCAAAGAAGATGAAAACACTCCTTTGAAAAGACATATGCACCCCTATGTTTATTGCAGCATTATTTACAACAGCTAAATGATGGAGGCCACCCAAGTGCCCATAAGTAAATGGATTAAGAAGAGGTGGTGTATATACATATTGGAATATTATTCAGCCATAAAAAGGAATAGCACCTTGCCATTTGCAACAACATGGATGGATCCAGAGGGTGTAATACTAAGCAAAATTAGTCAGAGAAAGACAAATACCACATGATTTCACTTGTGTGTGGAATTTAAGAAACAAATGAGCAAAATAAAGTGGACAAACCAAAAAACACACTCTTAACTACAGAGAACAAACTGATGGTTACCAGAGGGGAGTTGGATTGGGGGATGGGTGAATTAAGTGAAGGGAATTATGAATATACTTATCATGATGAGCACTGAGTAATGTATATAATTGTTGAATCACTATATTATATACCTGAAACTAGTATAAAACTATATGTTAACTATACTGGGATTAAAATAAAATCAAATTTAAAAAAGTTAAAGACTGACTTCACAAATCCTTGATGTCCTTCATTAAAAAAGATACTATGAGGATAACAAACACCAGACAAGTAGTGACGATTTGGCAAGGTAAAAAAGTAATAAAATCCATCTGCGCTTATGGTGGCTCAAAGGATGAAAAGTTTTACTATTCTAAGCTTGTTCCATGTAATACGGTAGCTACTAGATACGTGTAGCTATTGTTCATTGAAATGTAGCTAGTGCAACTGAGAAACTGAATTTTTAATATTAATTTTAACTAATTTAAATTTAAAAATTGGTGCTCACTTCAGCTATCTTAAGTATGTCTGGAAAAACTTGGAAATGTGAATAAACTTTTTCAAATGTAAATTTTATTAAAGTTAAATACAGACTAAGGGTTAAAGTTTTCTGATAAAAATTTAACATCCAAATTGAGTGTCTTTTCTTTTTTGAAGTAGGCTCCAGGCCCAACATGGGACTTGAAGTCACAACACGAGATCAAGTGCGATGTATTCTATTGATGGCACCAGCCAGGCGCCCCCAACTACCTACCAAACTTTGCTGATTTAGTATGAAAAAGAACATAAGGGGCGCCTGGGTGGCTCAGTTGGTTAAGCCACTGCCTTCGGCTCAGGTCATGATCCTGGAGACCCGGGATCGAGTCCCACATCGGGCACCCTGCTCAGCGGGAAGCCTGCTTCTCCCTCTTTCATTCCCCCTGCTTGTGTTCCCTCTCTGGCTGTTTTTCTCTCTGTCAAATAAAAAAAAAAATCTTAAAAAAATAACATAAAAGATCTCATTAATAATTTTATATTATATATCGAAATAGTAATATTGTGGATAGGGTGGATTAAATAACATATTATTATTTTTTTTAAAAAGATTTTATTTATTTGACAGAGAGAAACACAGCCAGAGAGGGAACACAAGCAGGGGGAGTGAGAGAGGGAGAAGCAGGCTTCCCGCCGAGCAGGGAGCCGGATGTGGGACTCGATTCCGGGTCTCCGGGATCATGACCTGAGCCGAGAGCAGTCGCTTAACCAACTGAGCCACCCAGGTTCCCCTAAATAACATATTATTAAAATGAATATCATCTACTTCTTTTTACATTTTTCTAACATGCTCCTAGAGAATTTTCAATTACACATGTAATTTCATTATATTTCTTTTGGACAACACTAGTCCAAAACTTCCTACAATTTATTAAAACATATCAAATGGTATTGTGAGAATCAAATAGGTTTTGGTGATTTTTTTTAAGAAGTTGTATGAATGAGAAAATGGTAAAAATCTTGCCCTACATACAATGCAAGGTGACTAGGTTTGTGAAACATTGCACACTCATGCAGAAAACAAGAAATAGACTTAAGTTTCTCTTAAAAGCAATATTTCTCCCGATAGCTAAAATATTATGACTTCCTTTTCTACCTATGTCTCCTTTCAAAGCTCCTACTCATTGTGGGACAAGCCTCTTCTCAGACCAGACAAAGGATTCACTGTGGTGACAGAATCCCGAGTCTTCAGAACAAGAGTGTGTGTGTGTGTGTGTGTGTGTGTGTGCGCGTGCGTGTGACAGAGAGACAGACAGACAGGGAAGCGGGAGAACATGCTCCTGAAACATTCCTACTTTATGATTTCGGCCATAGAGACTTTGTTTCTTCCCCTTCACCATCTCAAATAAAACACCCACCACATCGCAACACACCACAGGTATCACCGAGTGGGCAGTTCCAGGAACTCCCTAGCGCTGTAACTTTGGAAGACAAAGCCAACAAGACAGAAGTGTTCTTCCGGACAGCTGCGTCTGAAGTCACAGTCCTTCTCTAAGCTACTCCTATGTCTGCAGGATTTCATCATTGCTGGAAAATCCAGAGAAATATTGCTCTCGAGCCTACTTTCTCAAGCTGGTGAAAGACATCTCTGCAGAAACCTGCGCAGCACTCAGGGAAATTTACTTAGAGCCCTAATGTGTACTTTGTGGGGCCATGTTGATGAAGCCCCAAGTTAATTACAGATTTGACTTGTACTGCATTTTGTTGTATTGTTTTCGTGGAAGCTCAGAGAAAGGGAGCTCAGAGAGTTTCTTATTTCTAAATTTGAAAAACAGGAGCCTCTTGGGTTTAGAAGAGGCAGTGAGTAAAAATCAGAAAGCTTGGGTTTCATTAGTGCCTGATTGCTAGTATCACCCAGCCTCTTGTCCCATCGGCAATCTGGGCAGATAACCCATGCCTATGGGCAAGGGAATAATATAAACAACTTTAAATGAGCTCTGAAAAGAATAATATATTTGAAAAATGAAGGCAGACTTTTTTGTAGTCACCACCTTAACCTTACCTGATGCATTGCGGGAATGGGTTTTGTGGTGTGAAGTGTTCTTGCTCACTTTCACGCCCTCTATATTTCACGCCCTGTGATGTAATAAGACGGGTTTCTATGTTTTTCCCCAGTGAATTCTAGCTTGGAATCACATTTTCTGCAGTATCAAATTCCACACAGTTGAGAATAACAAAAATAATGTCTGAGGTTCTGAGGGTTCAAAATCAAATCCCCCAACATCACTATAGGTAAATATCCAAAAACATGTATGTTAAATAGAATCTTCCTAGACTAAATTTTGATCATGGAGACAAATTTACTCCTTGACCAAATTAGCAATAAAATCCTAAGTTTTGGGGAGCCTAGATGGCTCAGTTGGTTAAGCATCTGCCTTCAGCTCAGGTCATTATCCCAGGGTCCTGGGATCAAGCCCTGTATCAGGCTCCCTGCTCAGCAGGAAGCCTGTTTCTCCCTCTCCCACTCCTCCTGCTTGTGTTCCCTCTCTCACTGTGTCTCTGTCCAATATATAAAATCTTTTAAAAAAATCCTAAGTTTTAAGTCATAGAGGATTTTTATCGTATTTTTGGACTAAAGAAAACACCACCATCAATTTGCTGGAGTATTTCAATGAAGGACTTTTAAGGTAGTCAACATAGGCAGGGCTAATGGTTTCACAAGAAAGCAAGTGGAGCATTGAGTGTGAATGAGAAAGGGGTCTAGGCAGAATGAACCTCTCCTTTACCTCAGTCATGCTTGTGACCCACCTCTCGGAGGGCTCTCGAAGGCCAGTGCATTAACACATATGAGACTGAGTTAGAATTGAAGGATGTGGGTCTCATTTCAATGCTGGCAATGTATATAAATTAAAATAGCAGATTATTCATACATCGCATGCATATGAGGTATCATGCATTTTCTCAAAAATATTTAGATATTTCCAATCTACATTCATTTTTTCAAAAATGATGACATGAGTGTGAATACGCTCTCTTAAAAATCTCAAATTGCTCTGCAGGATCCATTTGTATGACACATTATTAATCTCTTAGACTGAGACGTGAGGCACTATAACTCAGGTCTAGCAGACCCTGAACTATCAGTCGACTTTATCTCAAATGTGTTATCCCAAGGCAGCCAATTAGGGGTGCCTTCAGACTGTCTCTCATGGGACACCATAAATGAATAATAACTGGGCTCATAGGCTACATTCTTGAATGGAAATATCTCATTCGGATACCGTGGGTGAGCCATATTCATAAAAGTTGCAGGTTTTGCTGGTTGGAGGAAATCTGATCCAAACACAGTGAGTCAAGCAGATACATCACAAATTAAAATGCCTTAGTTTCTCTGGAACTAAAAAGGGATACAGATGGAGCTGAATATTGGCTCTTCAGTTGAGTATACTCTACTTACCTGACTGGAACTGGTCTTTCTGGGGGATGGGTGGGAGGATACACTTAAGCAGGACTGGTGAGATTACCTCGATTCTCCGTTAGAGACAGAAACTGAGCTGTAACTTCTGGCAAAGTTGGAAAACAGGAATAACGAACTGCCTTAATTCTGTCTTTGGGCCTTTATTCCAATGTTCCTTCAATTTCCTCACCTGCCTTCCTAACTGCATCTTTGGGAAAGGGTAATTGATGTGTTCGGGCCAGATAATGTGAGGCTAAAGCATTTGGAAAGACACAGTGGCAACACCTCCCTAGTAGGCAGCCTCTAGCATCCCCCGGTGATGCGTGCCTCCCAGCGTTCACACTCACACTCTGCGTCATCCATCCCCACCCTTTGAGTGTAGGCTGGACACTGTTTCCTAAAAAAACAGAATACTGTGAAGTGATAGCTTCTTTCTACCCTTTCCTGCTCGCTCACTGTGATGCAAGCCTGCCTCCATGTCATCAGCAGCTCTGTAGACAGGCGCATGTGGCAAGGAAATGAAGGAGGCCTCTGGCCAACAGCCAGCAAGCAGCCATCGAGTGTTCAGGCAAGCCTGCCAAGAGTAACGTGAGTGAGTCTGGAAGTAGAGCTTCTGCCAGCTGAGCCTCGAGCTGGCTGATGGCCAGGCCGACACCTTGTCTGTCAGCTCCTAGATGCCCCGAGCCAGCCCCCTAAGCTGTGCCTGGATTCTAGAAACTAGGAGATAATTGTGGTTTGAAGCCACTACATTTTGGAGTAATTTGTTACACAGCAATAGACAACTTAGGCAGCCTACCACACTTGCCATGATAACGTCCTGACTTGAATGAGGCTGGGTCTGGGTCCGATTCATCCTTGTCTGATTGGAACAGAGCAGGAGCTCAACAAATGTTCAAGAAAAGAAAAAAAGGAAGAAATGGAAGAAAGGACAGAAAAAGGGAGAGAGGATGGGAAAAAAGAGAGGTGTCCGTGAAAGGAAGGCAACTCAAGCTGACAGAGAGCTGAGAATGAACAGCTGACCGCCTGGAGAGTAGCTACTCAGTTGACAGATTTCACCCCCCACTTCTAATTAGTTCTGTATTTGGTGAACGACTTAACAATTGCTCATAGCAGAGTTTTCCCAGTGAGTCTGTTCTGGAATCATCTGGGGAGCTTCTGTCAACAATGCCAGCTCCACTACGTACATGCAGGGGGCAGCTGGGCATGTGTGCTGCTCCCGGCTGCGAGGCCCAGCCTCCCCGGCAGCGCCAAGGCAGTCCGCAACCAGGCTGGAGAACACAACGCCAGGCCCGCTCCCACGGTCGTAGGTGCCTGTGGGGAATCTCTGAGGCAGAAGCTTGTCAGAGTGGGCTGTGGGGCAGAGAGGGGCCAGCTGGATTCTGGTAGGGCTGCAGACTTGCCCTGCCCAGTCCACACCAAAGCCTCTCTCCTGTGCGTGAGGGTTGTTTACTTTTCAGGCTGCTCCCCTAGGCCTGGCAGCAAGGAGCATCAGGGGAACATGGAACAGATCTGTGGAACGTGACCCTAAAGGCAGAAGATTTAGGTGTGGGTATTACTGGGAGACTTGGTAAAGAGGAGACAACTGGCAATGGAGGGCGATGGAGGTTTAGTGGGGTTCCTGCCACTGAAGTATTAGAGGCAGTAGAATGGTCCAAGCCAGGGTGAGGACTTGGGGCAAACTCGGTGTGGACGTGGGATTATGACGTGTTCTCTGAAGCACTCTTCCCTTGCAGGTCCTGCTAGCTCAGCCCCTATGGCCCATCCCATTCAAGCAGCTGGAGCTACAGTATTTACTGGGACAGCGACACCAAGGAGCGCAGACCTTCATCTCCAGAGAAGCAGAAAAACTCTGGGCACAGATAAAGCTTTGGAAGAATCTGTGATGAGGCGTAGCCTGTATCCTCCCAGCCTGTGGACAACAGTCTCTGAAGAGGGAAGGAAGAAACCTAGACATTGATGTGGCTTCCCAAGTGAAGCCCTCAGAAGAAGTATTACTGGCAGCTACTCAGCTCCATCAGGATGATGATGAGTCTGAGGGCAGAAGTGTACCCCCATCCCCTGGGCCTCTCTGTGGACTTGAGCTGAAACAGTGACCGGGAAGCCTAGAGCGACAAGCCTGAGCCACCTCACAGGGCTCCGCAGCGGCTGGAGACTCTGGGCCCAGCCCCTGTTCTCCCTGACACTGTGCCCATCCCCCAGAACAGAGGCACAGTCCAGAAGAAAAGCAGGAAGGGACCCTAACTTGCCTGAGATTGCTACACACACACACACACACATACACACACACACACACACACACACAGGGATGAGGGACAAAAACCAGTAGAATGAAGCACAGTTACAGAAAAGCCAGGAATGTCACAGACCTCACACAGCTTAGTTGACAGGGTGACACCCTCCCACCTTAGAGCCTCCCATTTATTGGGAGGGCAGACCAGAGAATTTATGGACTGAAGGGAGCTTCTGGCCAGAACCCACTCCCCGGGGCAACCTCCACCTTTGGACAGGCTAGAGGAGATATATCACCTATGAGCCCTAGATGAGGATTAACAAAGAAAAGAAAAGCGTTGGGGTTGGGGGGAAGGAAGGCAGCGACAACGAACAACAGGACAGTAAGTGCTGGATGAGAGATAAGGTGGAATTTAATGAACTGACGTCAGGTGGATGCTGAGAGACGGTGGACTGAGCCCAGCACACCACGCAGCGTGACAGAGAGTCTGCATCTGTTCAGGCACACCTCATCCTCAGAATCCCACGCACTCCCGCCACGCAGAGCTTTCCTTTGTTATTCCAGAGCTGTCTCCGTAGCCCTGACTCTTCTGCTCAGGAGGAGTCTGTTTGCTTTCTCTGCTCACCTTTCCCCCAACTCGCCCAGCACAAGATGGCTAGTGTTGCCAAGTAGGAGAATAACAACAGCGTTGTTGTGTCTGCACTGAGATTTCTTGAGAAACTTCAAAGAGGTTTCTTAGGAGAGCTTCCAGATTGGTTTCCTTTCTGTACTGGATGATTTACAAATTAAGTTGTTCCCTGACCCAGCCACCCATCCATCTGTGCAATTCCGTTCCTTTGCTGGATGCCTGCTTTGGCATCTCATGCGTGTCGCTCACAGAACCTTTAACACACAGTGTTCCAACCTCAGAGTCCCTGTTCT